>PVJD01007991.1:0-77500 GCA_004026545.1 Mormoops blainvillei | reverse complement strand
TAGCACCCCCTAACTCCTCAGGAAATCCCTCCACCATTGTTCATGTCCATGGGCCATGTGTATAAGTTCTTTGGCTACTGCATTTCCTATACTGTACTTAACATCCCCATGGCTACTCTGTAACTACCTATTTGTACTTCTTAATCCCCTCACTTCTTCAACCATTTCCCCCACACCCCCCTCCCATCTGGCAGCCATCAAAATGCGCTCTGTATCCATGATTCTGTCTCTGTTCTTCTTGTTTGCTTAGTTTGTGTTTTAGATTCAATTGTTGATAGATTCGTATTTTTGCCATTTTGTTGTTCATGATTTTGATATTTTTCTTAAATAAGTCCCTTTAACATTTCATATAATAATGGTTTGGTGATGATGAACTCCTTCAGTTTTTTTCTTGTCTGTGAAGTTCTTTATCTTCCCTTCCATTCTAAATGATGTCTTTGCTGGGTAGAGCAATCTGGCCGTAGGCCCCTGCTTTTCATGACTCTGAATATTTCTTGCCAATCCCTTGGAGCCTGCAAAGTTTCTTTTGAGAAATCAGCTGACAGTCTTATCATGGGAATTCTCTTGTAAGTAACTACTACTTTTCTCTTGCTGCTTTTCAGATTCTCTCTTTATCTTTAAACTTGGGCACTTTAATTATGACATGTCTTGGAGTGGGCCTCTTTGTATCCATCTGGGTTGGGACTCTCTGTGCTTCCTGGACTTGCATGTCTATTTCCTTCACCAAATTATGGAAGTTTTCTTTCATTATTTTTTCAAATAGATTTCCAATTCCTTGCTCTTTCTCTTCTCCTTCTGGCACCCCTATGATGAGAATGGTGGAATGCTTAAAGTTGTGCCATAGGCTGCTTATACTATCCTCGTTTTATTGGATTCATTTTTCTTGTTATTCTGACTGGTTGTTTTTTTGCTTCCTTATGTTCCAAATAATTGATTTGATTCTTGGCTTCATCCACTCTACTGTTGTTTCCCTGTAAATGGTTCTTTATTTTAATTACTGTATCTTTCGTTTCTGACTAGATCTTTTTTATGCTGTTGAACTCCTCACTAAGTTCCTTGAGCATCCTTATAAACAGTGTTTGGAACTCTGCATCTGGTCTACGGACATACCACCCTAAACATGCCTGATCTTGTCTGAACTCTGCATCTGATAGATTTCACATGGCCATTCTGTTTGGTTCTTTTTCTGGAGTTTTGATCTGTTCTTTCATTTGGGCCATGTTCCTTTGTCTCCTCACTTTGGCAGCCCCCCTGTGTTTGTTTCTGTGTATTAGGTAGAGATGTTATTACTCCCTGTTTTGGTAGTGTGGCCTAATATAGTAGTGTCCTGTAAGGTCCAGCAGCACAGCCTCCCCAACACACAACCTGGGTACTCGAGGTGCACCCTTCATGTGGACTAAATACACTCTCCTCTTATAGTTGAGCCTTGATTACTGTTGGCAGATCAATAGGAGGAATTTATCCAGGCCAGTCACCTGCAAGGACTGGCTGTGACCACTGACCACCAACCTCTGCCCTCCATGGAGGATCAGCGGTGCAGCAGCAGGGTGGTCATGCTCCAATGTTGTCTGTAGCTGTTCACTGGGTATGCAGGCCCTGGGGTTTCCCAGGTGGTGCAGGCCAAGGTCAGCCCCACCCGTGTTTTGCTCGGAGCCACCCTGCCTACGTTATAAAGCAATCTGAGATGCTTGCTACTTGTACTAGGCTTGGAGATTCCCAGGGGAAACCAAGCTGTGAATCTAGGCTGGCTGCTGCTAGTGCCAAGCCTGGGGCTACTTAGCAAGAGGTATAGGGGGCTGGGAGCTCACTGAAGCCAGTTGTTGCTTATTTGAGAGGATTTAGGAAGTTATGAAGCATGAGCCAAGACAAGCCATTCATATGGAAAAGACCCTGTTAACAGCTTGGGTGGGCCTGTAAGTTGGTGGGACAGAGCCTCAGGGGTCCTCCAGGGCTAGGCAAATAGTGTTAGCCAGGTTGATGGAGTCTCAGATATGGCACCTGCCTGCTGGCTCTTTGGCTTGTGTGTAGAGGGTTCAGAAAAGGGACAGTGGTCTCTACCTGTATTCGTGTGTGGGAGAAAGCTGTCCACCAGCTTTCGCCTTGATGCCAGACACTTCAGTTCCTTCCTGTATGCCACTGGTGCCTTTTAAGCTGATACCCAGTTGCTACAGCTCAGAGGCAGTGAATCTGAGTAAGTCTGAGTGTGGGTTCTTTAAGAGGAACTGCTTGGGGATCCAGCAGTTTCTTCCACTGACTCAATCCCCACTGGTTTTTGCAGCCAGAAGTTTTGGGGACTTATCTTCCTGGCACTGGAACCCTGGGCTGAAGAGCCTGGTGTAGGGCTAGGACTCTTCACTCCCCTGATATCCCTCCCAAATTTTTATCCACCACACATGGATGTGGGACCAGCATATTCCATTTCTCTGATCCTCCTACCAGTCTGGATGGATGTTGTTTCTTTAATTCCATACTCATCAGACTTCTATTCAGCTCAATTTCTAATGGTTCTGAGTGATGGTTATTCTATGGTTTAGTTGTAATTTTGGCGTGGTTGTGCAAGTAAGTGTGCTGTGTTTACATATGCTGCCATCTTGACCAGAAGTCTATGTCAACTTTTTTACATATCAGGAAAATAGTTTTTTAAAAGATACCAATTATAATATAACAAAAGTATATAAGTTTTAAACTACACACATTTATGATCTCAGTTTCTGTGGGCCAGGAATCTGGGAATGGCATATTAGGGTCTTCTGCTTCAGTGTCTCTCACAGGCTGCAGTTATCTGAAGGCCCCCACTAGGCAGGATTCACCACCAAGCTCACCCTCATGTGGTTATTGGCAGGGTTCAGTTCCTTGTGTTGGACTGAGGCCTCAGTCCTTCTTGAGAAGTTGGCAGGAAGCCTCCCTCAGCTCCTTGCCACGTGGGCCTCTCCACAGAGCATCTCACAACATGACTGCTGGCTTTGTCAGGGGGAGCAAGTGAGAGGGCAGGAGAGGGGGCCACCATGAGAAAGCATGCTAGCAAGACACAAGTCACAACGTTTGGTAACCTCATCTGGGAAGTGTCATCTCATTGCTTTAGCTAGATTCCACTGGTTACTAGGTCCAGCCTATACACCAGGGAAGGGGAGTACATGAGAGTATGGATACCAGCAACTGGGGATCATTGGAGGTCATCTTAGAAGTCTGTCTGTTACAATTTATATCAACCCAATAGAAAATTATGCAAAAGTCATTAACAAATATTTCACAGCAAGGGAAACACAAATAACCCATAAACAATTGAAAAGCTGCTCAATTGCATTAAGAATTAATTATTAATACCACTATGAGATATCATTTCATGCCCACCTAAATGGCAAAATTAAAAAGTTACTGTAACAGTTTTTGACTGTTTCTGTATCTTGGAGCAATAGTAATCCTTGTGCAGTGTTATAAGCGTGTAAGCTGGTACAAACAAAACTTTGTACCAATTTGGCATTACTTAGTAAAAGTGCACATGCAGAAATCTTCAATCTGGTAATTTTACTCAAAAGAAACTCTTGTGTATGTGCCCCAAGAATGTATAAGGCAGCCTTATTTATAATACGCAAAACTGAAAAAGCAAATGGCCAGCACCACTAAAATGGATAAATAAATTGTGATATAACTATACAGGTGAGTACTATACAACAGTGAAAATGGATAAACTATAGCTATACATATTAACATGGAGGAACATAAAGAGCATAATATTGAGTGAAATAATCAATTCACAGAAATATATATACAGTATGATTCTATTTATATAAAGTTCAAGGACTAGGGAAACCAAATAATTTATATATCTATATCTCTGTCAAGGGAGTAATTAACAAAACTAGAATAATGATTTTCAGAGGTGAAGGATAGAATAATATCAGAAGGAGGCACATAGGGATTTCAAAGGTGTTGAGCAGGGTATACTTAATTGGTTTTCTTTATTATTATTTCAGCAGCGAATACACAATACATTTTGTATGTATGCTTTTTTGTGCTAAAAATGTGGGGAAAATAACAATGGCTAATGTTTGTTGAGCTCCATTATGTGCCAGCCACTTTGTAGATGTTCTCTTTGAAGGAATGAATCCTGTGCTTTGGTTTTTAATGCTTCACCTCTTATTTTCTGTTTATTGGTTTTTTTTTTTATTTTCAGGAGTGTTTTGCCCAAAATAAAAGACAATATATTATGCTAGTTAGGGGAAAATCATGTGATAATAAAATGAACACAGTACTAATATCCTCAAGGAGAATTTTACCTTTATACAGAATATAGAACCTAAAATCATTTAATATACCCACAGAACCTTCTGAACCAAAAGTAGCTGCATGGACAATCAGGTTAGACCAAAGGTTCTCAACCTTGGCACTATTGGCATTTTGTGCTCGATCATTCTTTGTTGTAGGGGCTGTCATGTGTATTATAGGATGTTCAGCAGTATAGTATTCCTGACCACAACCCACTAGATGCCAGTAGTCTCTCTTCTCCAGTTGTGTCAAATGAAAATGTTTCCAGATATTTCCAAATGTCCCCTGGGAGGCAAAATCATCCCTGGTTGAGATCTATTGAACTAGATGGTCTTGGCACATTCAATAGAAGCACACATATAAGGAACCTATCTATCACATGTCTACTTCACATTCCCTTGGTAGTTTTTATTTACTCATTTATTTGGTCAACATTTATTGAGTTATATTCGCTAAGAACTAAGAGTTAAGCAGCTTTAATAGCTTTATCATCACTCCAGGTTTCTTGAACATTACTCACTTGCTAGCAGAAGTGTCAGCTCAGAAAGAAACCAACAGTTTATAATCACAATTTTGTACTTCTTTACTTGAAAGTTCCTTTAAAAATAAATAGAAAGGGCCCTGGTGGTGTGGCTCAGTGGACTGAATACCAGCCTATGAGCCAAAGGGTCGCTGGTTCGATTCCCAGTTAGGGCATGCGCCTGAGTGGCAGGCCAGGGCATGAAAGACAACCACATATTGATGTTTCTCTTCCTCTCTTTCCCCCTCTCTTCCCCTCTCTAAAAATAAATAAATAAAATCTTTAAAATAAATAAATAGAAAGGGAGATCTCAACAGGAATCAAGGATGCATCAGTGGCCACTTGTAGGTTTTAACTGACCTTAAAAGGGGCCACTTGTTCCCTCCACAACTCAGAGCTAATGCAGTTTCTTTGAAGTTTGGTTGGGTTTAGCATATGAGGAACTTTCAGTTATATAAATTGGATGATTGCTTTAAAAATTGATTACTATAGTTTGCTGTGTATAATGTACACCCACTTTTTTGTACACATTATACCAGAGTTATTATACCCATGGTATGTGAGCATTATACTCACATACAATGCGCATCCTTATTTTCCCCTCAGAAAATTTGGGCAAAAAGTGCACATTATACATGGCAAAATATGGTAAATCACACCTGAGCTAAGTGGATATGCTGAAAGCATGGTTGATCTGTATTAAAAATTTAAGAAGAGACATTTAAAAGAGTTAATGCAGAAAGTGTTACAACTAGGGATTTAAAGAAGATCCCACACTGAGCCTGGTAAGAGGGGCAGAGATGCAAAATGGGCTGGTCTCACACCCACCTGTGGTAGATAAAAATCAGGAGGGATATTTCTGCTACAGAGGTCCTCCCTGAGGAGTGAGGAGTCCCTGCCCCACACCAGGCCCCCCAGCCTAGGTTCCATTGCTAGGAAGAAAAACCTCATTACTTCTGATTGTAACAACCAGCAGGGATTGAGGCTAAGTGAGATGGAGGGCTTCTGGAGTCCCATGCAGTCCTCTTAAAAACCAATGCACGGACTTACTCAGACTCGCTCCTTCTGAGATCCAGCAGTAGAATAGCAGCTGAAAAGACACCATGGACATATGGAAAAGAGCTAAATTGTCTGGCAACAGGGTGAGAGCTGGGGGCAGCTTTCCGCCAAAGTGCTAGCAGAGGCCAGTGTTCCTTTTATGAGCCCTCCTCCCACAGAGCCCACAGTCAGGTGCCATATTTGAGCCTCCATCAACCTGGCTATCACACTGTTCATCCTGCCCTGGTGATCCCCTGAAATCACGCCTCACCCAACATTTGGATCCATCTAAGCTGTTTCCAGTGGCTTTTCCATATGAATAGCCTGTCCTGACTCATGCTTGAGATTTTCCTAAAATCTCTCAAATGAGCAGCATCTGGCCTCAGCATTCCCGGTACCTCTTGCTAAGTGACCCCAGGCTTGGCACCAGTGGCAGCCAACCTCGGTTCACAGTTTAGCCTTTCCTAGGTACCTCTAAGTCCAGCACAAGTAGCAGCCATCTGCAGATTGCTTTCTGGTCTGAGCCGGGTGGCCCTGGGCAGAACACAGGAGGCCCCAGATTCAGTGTACCCGGTGGACATCTGAGACCACATAGAAGTACCACCCAACAACCTCCACAGTGACACACTCAAGGGGTGGACTCAACAGGTACCAGAGCCCTGCTGAAGTAAGTCCTGTTGCATGGAGTGGGCCCCTGCACAGCTGATCCTCCACTATGGTTGGTGGTTGCAGCCAGTCTTTCTAACCAGTTGGCCTGGGGGTAAATCCCTTTCATTGATGTGCCAACAGCAATCAAGGCTCAACTAAAACAAGAAGGTATACACAGCTCATGCAGGGCTGGGGGGTGGCGGTACACACCTAGAGTGCCCAACTTGAGTGATCAGGAAGGCTATGCCACTGGACCCTATAAGACACCTACTATATTAGACCATGCTACCAAGCCTGGGAGATGTAGCAGCAATGCCTACTACATAGAAACAAATACAGGGAAGCTGCAAAAATGAATAGACAAAGAAACATGGCCCAAATGAAAGAACAGATCAAAACTCCAGAAAAGAACTAAACAAAATGGAAACAAGCAATCTACCAGATGAAGACTTCAACCAGAAAAGAACTAAACAAAATGGAAACAAGCAATGTACCAGATGAAAACTTCAAAACACTGGTCATTAGGATGCCCAGTGAACTTGTGGGAAGAGCAATTGAACTTACAGAGAACTTCAACAGCATCAAAAAGGGCATGGAAATCACAAAAAAGAACCAGTCAGAAATGAAGGATACACTACCTGAAATGAAGAATAATTTACAAGGAATCAATAGTAGAGTAAATGAAGCTGAGAATCAATTCAGTGATTTGGAATATAAGCAAGCAAAAAATGCCCAATCAGAACAGCAAAAAGGAAAAAGGAGGGGGGAGTGGGACAACTGTAATAGCATAAACAATAAAATATTTAAAAAGAAAAAAAAGCAAAAAATGAAAATAGTGTAAGAAGTCTCTGGGACAACTTCAAGTGTACCAACATTCACATCATTGGGGAGCCAGAAGAAGAGAGAGTGTAAGAAATTGAAAACGTATTTGAAGAGATAATGACAGAAAAATTCCCTAACCTGATGAAGTAAATAGACATACAAGTCCAGAAAGTGCAGACAATCCCAAACAAGATGAACCCAAAGAGGCCCACAACAAGATACATCATAATTAAAATGCCAAAGGGTAAAGACAAAGAGAGAATCTTAAAAGCAACAAGAGAAAAGCAGCTATTTACCTACAAGAGAGCTCCATAAGACTGTCAGCTGATTTCTCAACAGAAACTGTGCAGGCCAGAAGGGACTGGCATGAAATATTCAAAGTGATGAAAGGAAGAACCTACAACCAAGATTGCTCTACCCAGCAAGGCTATCATTTAGAATCGAAGGACAGATAAAGAGTTTCCCAGACAAGATAAAGCTAAAGAAGTTCATCACCACCAAACCAACATTACATGAAAGGGTCTTCTTAAAGAAGAAGAAAAAAATAGATTAAAAATAGGAACAATAAAATTGCAATAAATATGTGTCTATCAACACATGAATCTAAAAAACAAAACAAAACAAATGAACAAGCAGAACAGAAACCAACTCAAAGATACAGAAAAATTTTTGATGGTTGCTGGATGGGGTAAGGGGATGGGCAAAAAATGTGAAGGGATTTAGAAGTACAGATTGGTAGTTACAGAATGGCAATGGGAATATAAAGAATAGCCTAGGGAATATAGTCAATAATATTGGAATAACTATGTATGGTGTCAGATGGGTACTAGATTTATCGAGATGATCACTCAGTAAGTTATATAATGTCTAATCACTGGGGTGTACACATGAAACTAACATAATATTGTATGTGAACTGTAATTGAAAAAGAAATAATGATTTAATAAGTTAATGCTCACACATATATGCATGGATAGAGATTTTTTTTCTACTCACATGAGAAAGATTTTCAATCATCCTGTACATAGTAAGAATGGCTATGGACTTCATCAAGGCCTTTGCATGTTCATTTTCTTTGCTTAGTCATTTTAAAGACTCTCCTCCAGTTGTGCCTGATTTGCTCTTTCTCAGTCCTTGTGCATATTTTTAAATTGTGCATTTACAAGGAATAAAAAGAAACTCCTAACTTGCAGTGTAATTGTGCACGAGGAGTATATTTTGGATCCCTGTTGTTGTGTCAGAGCCTCAGAGCTGAGATGCTGTTGCCATGGAGACAGAGATGTTGAGCCAGCCTCATCACCTTTGCCCTGCAATTTAAAATCATCCTCACAGCAAAGCTCTGGCAGACACAGGGCTTTCTCTGGTAGGTCAATCACCTCCTCCCTTTTTCTCTTTTAAAAACAACTTGGCAGATTAATGCCATTTTCATTTATGACTGTTATAAAATGTAATGTAAATATCCTCTTGCACAAAATGAATGGGTAGCTCTTTGTGTTGTCTTGTTCCAGCATGAAACTAGAATTCCTTGTGAGTTTGCCAAAACCAGTTCCTTTAATAGGTTCTGCTTGGGGTTCTACCCCCTCTCTTGGCTTTCTGACAGTACTGGAGAAGTGGGTAGAGAACAAAGAGAAGCCAAGGACATTAGAGGATGAGACAAAAAACAATCAAAAGAAAGTTAATCACAGGTTTTTAAAATGTTGTTTAAACAAACCACACTGTGTTTTGGTAGTAGGTCACTCATACATTTCTGGTGAATGAGTGGGCCAGCACTGCCTTTCTGGAGGCAATTTGGTATTACATATCAAAAGCCTTAAAAATGCCCCTTGCCCCATCAAAGACAATTCTAGCAAATTTTTTTCAAGAGAACATACATGAATGTAAACAAAGATTTGCCTCCAGGATTATTCGTTACAGCTTTATTTGTAACAGTAGAAATCTGAACACAACCAGTCAGAAATATGTCCATAACAGGGGATTGGTTCGATTAATTCTACTACATCACACAATGGAATACTAGGCAACTGTACTAAATAATAGTGTAGAAGTATAAAACCGTATTTATTAACCTGCAAGGTGTTCAAGAGATACTATCTAATGGGGGGAAAAGCAGATTACAAATCAATAAGTGCATTAGCATTCCATTAAAAATAATTAATATTAAACACATATACATAGGAGAAAACAGGAAGGTTATATGCCGAATTTTGACTATTTGAGTGTTATTTTAATTTGCTCTTTTTATTTCTCTATTTTATAAGTTTTATAGTGATCCCCCATTATTTGTATAATTTGAAAAGTCAATTAATAAAAAACAATTCATGCTTATGTAAAAATTTTTAATTTAAAACATCCAGCTTTACTTTAAGAAAGGGAATTTCTACTCAATGTCCTGAGAATTACAAGACTAAGTCACTACCTTCGGCTCTCAAATTGATTTTTTTTAAAAAAATGTTGGTCAACTTATTCTTTTGGACCCCATAAAACACAGTCAGTTAAATGCAGTTAAAAGTACTGAACCTACTGAATTTTTGAGCTGCCCTAAACGTGTGTCCAGAATAGCCCTCAGGATAGCAGGCTCACACTATCCATCACCTGGACCAGAACTCCTGCTCCCTAAGTAATGACATCAGCTAGGGCTGGCTCTGCAGAGGGGAGGCATCAGCTGCTGTGGAGAGTGGAGATGAGCTGCAGATGAGGGGATTTAATAGCCCCCATCTCTGCCTGCTCGCTCAGAACCCTGCCATTGGGGATGCAGGGATGGGGGTGGGGAATAAACCTTGAGCAAACCATAAATAAACTTGCAGCTAGGATGTGATTGCAACTCTCCATTCTCTCTCTGTCCCTCTCTCTGTCTCTCCCTCTCTCTGTGTCTCTCTCTGTCTCTCTCTCACACACACACATACACACACACTCGAATTTGTCATTACCAATGGCAGCTTTTTCCAATATGTATGACAAGGCGGCAGACGGGGGGAGGAGCAGTTGTGAGGAGAGAGTGAGCATTCTTTTGTCACCTGTATTTATTTATTTTCTTTCATAATGGAGAAAATTTTGTGAGTCCAAAATAATGTGCATAAGCATATGATGTGAACAATTGAGACACGACCTCAGTGCCCATTACTGTGGTGACTCTCCTCCCCATCCCAATTTCCTCAACTCCAAACAAGATAAACACTTGGAACACTATAAAACATATGACAGCCTGAACAATATTTCCATGAACCCACTGTAAAGTGTGGACACCATTTTAACTGCAGAGGTCTTGAAGCTGCCTGGTGGGAGGAGTAGCCCTTTCCATCATCTCTTTGCTGCCTGGGGCCCAGAGGGGTGTGGCACTCATTATCTGAGGCAGGGAAGCTGAGGTCCCCAAACCTCCCCCGGGCCTACATCAAAACCTCACCCTCAAATTTTCATCGACTGACTGCCCTCTAAGAGTCCGGAGGCAGCCCTGTCTCTGGACAGGCGAGGTAAATCGAAGGCAAGATGCCCCCTCAAGTTTCCATTAACTGGAACATTTCAAATGGTAGCCCTTAATCACAAGAGCAGCATTTGCATGGGCTTTGGATTTTGAAAAATAATATTGGCCAAAAGGCTGAAGATTGGAAACAGGGGTGTCCAACCCATGGACTGCATATGGTCCAGGATGGCTATGAATGCAGCCCCCCAAAAATTGTAAATTTATTTAAAACCTTTTTTTTAACTCATCAGTTTTCACTAGTGTTTGTGTACTTAATGTGTGGCCCAAGACAACTCTTCTTCTTCCGATGTTGCCCACAGACGCCAAAAGGTTTGACACCCCTGGCTCTAGAACAAAGCACTATAACACAGGGGAGAAAGGATAGGTCCATACTAAATACTAAGCAGACCATTGCTTTTTTTTTTTTTTTACTACACAAGAGCCTTTTATTAATCAATGTCACTCCAATGAATTTAATTAAAAAATATAAAATAAATTAACAAATATAAAACATGAAGTGAAAATAAATAAATTAACTACACGACAGCTTTCACAAGGTGATTCCTTATAATTTCAAATCAGCATAGAAAAGTACATGCTAAAAGAAAAACCCCTTTCCTTGCCTCATTCTCTATCTTAAGATCAAGAATTTTCTGGTGCATTTGTATAAACATCAGTTTTATTTTTAAAAGATAACTATGCTAATATCTGCTTGAAAAAAATCCAAATGTTTTGTTAAAAAATTGTTTCATACTAACAGCACTCCTCCCACCAGTGGCAGTCATTAACATATTTGAGTAAATCCAGACATTTTCTGAAATATAACCTATAGTTTTTATACAATTGGCATAATTACACATTCTATAATATTCATATACCATGCAGCCCATTGCTTTTGAGTTTTCCCAATATTACTTTATATATGGTACTTTCTAAAAATGGTCTGAATGTATCTGTAGTTCAGACTAGTTCAACAAAATTTTACTTAACCTCTCTGTGCCTCACTATACTCTTCTGTAAAATGGTACTAGAAATAGAAACTACCACATAGGGTTGTTCTGAGTATGTCCAACCCCACTAAAGCATGAGGCACATAGTGAATGCCCAATAATTAGTATCATTATTACTGTCATTATTGTTATCATTACTGAGCATCCCTTACTACCAGGCACTCTGCTGAAAGTTTTATGTGCAATAGTTGAATTTTTATTGCACTATACCATTCCATTGTATGAACACCATTTATTTATCTTTTCTCCTGTTGACAGACATGTGAGTTCTTTGTATTTTTGGCTATTATTAATAAAGCTGATATGAAACGTTTTGTACTTTTCCTTTGAGGGACATATGCACCCATTTGTTTTGGGAACACACGTTGGAGTGCAATTACTAGATCACTGTTTTGCATCGATAACAATTTTGCCAAACAGTTTCCAAAGCATCACCAATGCTTATTTGTTAACTACCACCTGTTTTATATGGAGAACAGAATGAGCTGGGTTTGAAGCTATAGAGTAAACAGAACAGTCCCTACCCAACAGAGTTAGAAGTACTAACCCCCTGGAGAACACTTGAAACATTTTGGTTTTTACTCTCCTCTTTCATATTCCAGTAGAACAGCGGGAATGCCACCCAAATGATAGATGAATTGAGAAACATAATATCTAAGCAATGTGCTTGTAATCTCCAAGATCACAAAGCAAGTCAGCAGCAGATCTAGAATTAGTTGAGGAACAATAATACATTTTTTTAAACAACAAAAAATTTCACTCTTCCCTCTGTACAGCCAGGTCATAAACTTTCAAAGGGGAGCCATCCTCAGGTTTATGCAGTAGTGGGCAGTTCATGCCCACCACTGCCTTTGTTAGGCCAATGTGCCATATATTAGCAGAGTGTATCTGAGACCCCTGGGAGCTCTGGAAACCCTTCTCAGTGCTCTTAAAAGTCCCAGAACTGAGCTCTCTGAGCCAAGCCTTAGTTTGGCTCTGGAAGAAGGCAAACAAAAGGAACTAGTAGCTAACTTTCCCTTGGCCTAAAAAAACTGGATATCTTAACAAAAAAGAAATAAAATGTTCTCATAAGCACAGTTAAATGTCCTGTTTGCCACAGATGAATACAAGCTAAATTCAACATAGGTCTGAACTGATATGAACAGTTGTGGATGGAGGCGATATGGAAGTTTCTCAGCCTGGGCTGGTAACATTTCATGCTGGATAACTCTAGTGGGGCTGTCCTGTGCACTGTAGGGTGCTGAGCAGCATCCCTGGTCTCTACCCATGGATCTCAGTAGCACCCCTTGCCCTGAGCTGTGACAGCCAAAAAGGTCTCTGGACATTGCCAAATGTCCCTTGAGGGGAAAAATTGCCCATGGCTGAACCACTGAGCACACTTAACATTAAGAATGTGTGACAGTGGAGCTTTCATATTTTTCATGATTTTAAATCTTGAAGATGGGTCCTATCGTAAAGCAAAAGGGTTGACATTTAACATGAAAGAACTTTGATATGCTCTAGATAAGTGTCAGGAACACTTAGTCTTTTCCTTCTTTAAGGGAACTACACTAGCATAGTAATACAGAGTTAAAAATAGAAAAATCCCATTTCAATTCTTTAAAAGTCTGATTTATTCAATGTTCTATATGATTTTATTTTAAATTCAACAGAGTGAGTTCTTCATTCACGTCTTTGCTGAATAATGATTTGCAATTGTGTATTAGTTGTATATTAATAGATATTTTCAAAGGGCTTTAAGGCCTTTGAAAACAATTTCTTCTCTTAAATGCTTTGTTCGTTGATATTATTTATACATGTGATTTTCCATATCTCTGAATAAAGGCTTTGGTAAACAGAGCAAAAATTTTGTCTGGATCTTGTCTAATTATGTCCAGCTGGTTCAAAGAGATTATTTTTTTCAAAGGAGGAACTTTTTTTCCATAATGATGAAGGTTTAACAATGTATACCTCTCTTATTTATTCAGTTAAAAAGAATAATTATTGAGCAGTGCCTACTAGGTGCTGTTCCCTGGGGATTAATAGATGCCCATGACAGGCTCAAGGAGCATGCTGGTGGTATTAGGTAGAAAGGGCACTATTGAACAATCAGTAATGGCAAGTTCTCAGTTCAGGTTCTGCCAATGGCGAGCTCTTAGAACTTTGGAGGGTCACTCCGTCTTTCTTGAACCATCTATTTGACGAGATAGGTAGATCAATTGAAATGGCAAGTAGGTTTCATCTCTTGTGCTAACTCACCTTAACTGCTATTGGTGGCCCAGAGCACTTGTGAAGAGGGCTCTAATTGATTATTGGCGCCTGGCATGGGCACACTCTGGGAAAGTGTTGACACCCTATATAGACTTGCAGTCTGAATCTAAGGACTCAGATGCTATGATTTGCAAGAAATCTTCCTTCTCAACTCAGTATAGTTTGGTCTGGGAGAGCAATGTTACTTTAGTTTCCTATTTTGGAAACAGGCTATATTCTCCCTTCCCCTATCCTCCACTTCTAATTCTCTTAGCCCTAGAGAAGAATTGCAAATTATCCACAATATCATTCCCCAAAGGTTAGTTTGCAATATTTTCTGACATCTTGCTCCATTTTTGAAAAGATCAAATAAGGCAAAACTTGACCTCCCTTCATGCAGGGTCTTTTTGGGTAAATGATTTTCCAGTGCAGTGAGAGATGACTGTTTTCTTAATTTTGAATAGATGAAAATAGACACCAATCAACAAACCTTTGACTAAGGGGGAGAAATCTCTTTAACTCACATTTAGCTTCAATTACACTGAGGACAAAGGAGCACATTGCACCCTGTGCATGAATAGATGCTTCATTATTCA
The DNA here is from genome assembly GCA_004026545.1 of Mormoops blainvillei. Lineage (NCBI taxonomy): Eukaryota > Metazoa > Chordata > Mammalia > Chiroptera > Mormoopidae > Mormoops > Mormoops blainvillei. Next base: position 62,914 of record PVJD01007991.1, on the reverse strand, counting down.
AAACAAGCATCAAAGAGCATTCCATCCCCTATAGAAATATGCAATCACTGTTTAATTCAATGGTAGGATGCAAATTTAAATTCCCAGAAGGGGAAGGCTGTTAATGCCATTTAAATTGGTTGTAAATTACAGATAATACGCTTGAGACCCCCGAATACAGATTAGTGGAGTATTGCTTTAGGAATTCAATTCTACTTTGAACTTATTGTATATTTATCTATGAAAAATAAAGCTATGAAGGCTGTTTACAGCTACATTTTATTGCCTATCTTTTTTATTTCTGAAGCAAATATTTCACTTTTAAATGCCACGGAGATGGTTCAACAGAATATAAGGAAATGCCACAATGTTAAAGACAGATTAGAACTCTCAGAGGCAGCTCCTCATTAAAAGACAAGCAAAACAAACTGAAGAGAGGGACACTACAATGGAATCTAATCCAGATATCACACTAGCTGGCTTTTCCAGTTTTTCCCCCTCATTTTTAATAGTTTTCATAGTATGCCACTCCCTGACCAAATGTGTGTCTTTTATCACTACTTTGATATCCAATTATGTCCTAATTCTGACTTGAGGTTTATTCCTCCAAAAGCAGGAGCTGGCATCCTCCCCATATTGCCTTTGGTATTTTTTAATGAAATCTGTCTTATTTTTGGCTTTGCTGACATTGTAACACAGACAACCAGAGGCACTCTCTTCTGAGGGTCAAGGCCCTAAAGCCCACCTTCAGGAGCAAGAGGATACACTGCAGGAACATTCAGCCAACATTGATTGGATAATATTCTGGGTTCTTTTTAACTTCATATTGTACTTGTCCCTGATTATACCTGGATTGTTCAAGAACAAGTCCTGGAAAAAGGAGTATTTCCATCATCTCTTTCTATGGACTGATGATTCTCATACTTTAGTGTACATAGAAATTATGTGGGAAAAAGTTAATTTTAAAATTGCTTCCAGGATCTTCTCTCCAGATAACCTTACTTAATGAGCCTTGGATGGTTCCACAAAATTGCATTTTAATAATGTATCTACACATTGAGAAGCACTGCTGTAAAGCATGAGAAAGGAAGATAATAGAGTCCTCTAGAAACATGGACAAAAATAAGAACACCATCTGGGATGTAAATCATGAGATCATCATCTAATGGATCCGAGCGTGGATAGCCCAAATCCTCCAACAGTCTTCTGACTGTTATTCAGCATTCCACGCATCTTTCCTTCAGGGAAAGAATATTCTATTTAGAGAACAGGACTGTTTCTCAAACAGTTGAATTTCTTATTGGATTTCTTGGTTATAGTCTATCTCTGAGAGGCCAAACTAAGTGAACCTGCTCTTTAGAGATAGAGCTATTTGCCTTGGGCTGATCAGTTGATAGCAAGCCTTAAAACTATAGAGAATACCAGAACCTAGATGACAATGAGTAGGTTGAGGTAATTAATGCTACCCTCTGGGGACTCTAGGTAAGGCAGCAAGCCTGCCTCATGGAGTTATCTACTGTATTGCTACACCAGGTCACTTCTCTTCATCTTACACAGTGGTGTTGTTTCTAAAAAATAATTCATTGAATCAGTGATTGTTTTTTCATCTGTGAGCTTTTGAGATCAGAGACCATATCTCATCTATTTTTGTGCCTTCAAATAACTGTTAAGTTTTTCCTTCATTTCTATTGATGTTTCTGCAGTTTAGAAATCCCACTGCCTCTGGTGGTACTCCAGTTACATGAGATAGGTTCTTCATGAGTCACCAGGTAGGGTTGAGTGCTGTTCACCAGATTGATACAGATTGAAAATTCATACCAGTGCTGGGTCTGAGCCCACTCAGCAAATGCCCCAGGGTATACCAAGTCCAGTTGCCACCCACTGGGTGCCCGCACACTTTTGTGGTGGGGCGAGGGCTCAGGAAGTCATCAGGGTGAGGCCAGCAGACTTTATCAGGCCCAAACAGACCAAGATCTGAAGCAGCCCAAGTGCCCATAAGTAGATGAGTGGATAAAAAAGATCTGGTACATCTACACAATGAATACTACTTAGCTGTAAAAAAGAAGGGAAGGTACATTTACACAATGGAATACTACTTGTCCATAAAAAGGAAATCTAAGCTTCTGCACTGCTTTAAAAAATCAGCAAAATGAAAAGGAAACCAACCGTATGGGAAAATATATTTGCCAATGATACCTCTGACAAGGGTTTGATCTTCAAAACATATAAAGAACTCACACAATTCCACTCCAGGGAGACAAATAACCCAATTAAAAAATGGGCAAAGGACCTGAACAGACACTTCTCCAAGGAGGACATACACAGGGCCCAGAGACACATGAAAGGATGCTCAGCATCACTGGCCATCAGAGAGATGCAAATTAAAACCACAATGAGATAGCACCTCACATGAGTCAGAATGGCCATCATTAACAAATCAACAAACAACAAGTACTGGTGAGGATGTGGAGAGAAAAGGTAACTCTAGTGCACTGTTGGTGGGAATGCAGACTGGTGCATCCACTGTGGAAAACAGTACAGAATTTCCTCAAAGAAACTAAAAATGGAACTGCCTTTTGACCCAGCAATTCTACTGCTGGGATTATACCCTAAAAATCCTGAAACACCAATTCAAAAGAACTTAATGCACCCCAATATTCATAGCAGCACAACTTACAATAGCCAAGTGCTGGAAACAGCCTAAGTGCCCATCAGTAAATGAGTGAATCAAAAACTGTGGTATATTTACACGATGGAATACTATGCAGCAGAAAGAAAGAAAGAGCACCTACCTTCAAGACAGCATGGATGGAACTGGAGAGCATTAAGCTAAGTGAAATAAGCCAGACAGTGAAAGACAGATACCATATGATCTCACCTGTAAGTGGCACGTAATCAACAAAACAAGCAAGGGAGCAAAATAGAACCAGAGACATGGACATAGAGAACAAACTGACAGTGACCAGAGAGGCAGGGGGAGGGGGATGATGGGGAAAGGAAAGGGAAGGGTCATGAAGGAACATGTACAAAGGACACATGGACAAAGACAATGGGGCAGGGGGAGGATTGAATGTGGGAGGTGGGGGTGGGTAGGGAGGAGGATAGTAATGGGAGAAAATGGGGACAACTGTAATTGAACAACATTAATAAAAAAGAAAAAGAAAAAAGGAGAAAAAATTAAAAAGTGTCATATATTTAAACAACTTTAAATGGAAATAAAAAGATGTGATGAACATAAAAAGAAATGAAATCTTACCCCTCAAGGCAGCATGGATGAACCTGGAGAACATGATGCTAAGTGAAATAAGCCAGTCAGAGACAGACAAGTACCATGTGATTTTACTTATATGCAGAATCTAATGAACAAAATTAACTAACAAACAAAATAGAAACAGACTCACAGATACAGAGAACAGACTGACAGCTGTCAATGGGGCAGGGGTTGGGGAGCTGGGTGAAAAAGGTCAAGGGATTAAGCAAAAAAAAAACTTCATAGACAAACAGCCTGATGATTATCTGAGGGAAAGGGAGGTAGGGGAAGGTAGAAGAGGATAAGGTGGGATATATGGTGATGGAAGGAGACGACTCAGGATAGTAAACACACAATACAATATACAGTTGAGGTATTATAGAATTGTACCTCTGAAACCTATATAATTTTATTAACCAATGTCACCCCAATAACTTCAATTTAAAAGCCCCCCAAAACACAAAAATTAAAACAATACAAGTGTATAAATATCCCACAATCTGAAACTAATATAATATTGTGCATCAACTGTAACTGGAAAATAAATTATTTTTTAAAAAATCTCACAGTCATAAGACAATCATAAGTTTCAGAAATTAGAAGCTGTGATTCTTGCTGCTAAAGTATATCAGCCACTTAGCGGTTGTTTCTCATTTTCACAGATTAACTAATCATGAGTGGGATACCTGATGGGCAAGTCTTTGTTGGAAGAATTATTCTTTAAAAACAAGGGCCTTTCAGAAGGAGAAAGTGTTCGATAAAAATGGACCTTTTCCAGCAAAGATTTCAGAGCTCCCAGCATGAAGAGTAGCAATTTCCCTCTCAGTTCATGGAAGTAAAAACAGCCCCCACTTGATGTGGTTTCATGTCTCAGGCAGGAAATACGTTACTTGCAGTGATACAAATAAATCAGCTTCCAGGCTCATGTTCTCTCCTCTGGCAGTCTGTGGGGTTTGTTTTTATTTTTGTGTGTGTGAAACTTAAAGGTATATACAAAAAAAAAAAGTTGTCATTATATACACACATAGAATGAAGCCAAGCTACAAGACAATAGAGGAATGCCTAATTCATTGGGCCAGAAAAATGGATCGTTACCATCAGTACCACATGGAGTTAATTATTTCCAAAGAACTATAATGCCAAGTTATCCATAACACTGCACCTAAATGGAATAATGTTTTATTTTTTCTTTGATCTGTCAAAGGTACTTCAAGCTTTGCCAGGACCTTAGTGACACCATCAACATTTCATTGTATAATTCCTATGAATTATACAGACCTTTTGATATCCCAGAGGTTAAATGAATTTTTAAAATCCCCGGTGTTATCTTGTTTACTTGTCATTTGTTTATGTTTTACAAAATAACACAGAACCCTACCACCCTTTACTTTTTCTGGCTATTTGCATTTTAGTGAAACAGGGTTCTTTTCTCTACCCCTAAGTATAAGAATACAACAGCCAGTTGAAACCCAAGGCTTAAAGAAAAAGTGGATAAAATCCTGGTAATCTCTCTCATGTTAGATGTACATGTGATGGGGAGGATTTATGGTTTAGGGTCTTTCTGCCTGGTTTAGGATTTGGGTAAGAATAATCCTGATGCACATAAGAAGTGAATGGGGAGTCTCTGGATTTCATTCTTAAATCCTCAGTGCTCTGGGCATCTGGACATCTTAGGCCTTATCAGGTGAGGCTGGAGGTTGGCCTTCTGCCCAACTGAAACCCAACTGCACCAGCAGTGAGTGATCAGCACAACCATGGCCATTCTTCATTTCTCAGTCTCTGTTGGGGGTGGGTTTGGAATATGCACACTTTTTCTGGGAGAAATCCCAAGATGGCTGCTGGGCAATGCCAACCTGCTCTAGGCTCCCATAACCTGCCCCCAACCCTCCAAGGTAACAGGGACACTGAAGTGTGGCAGAACAAGTGCCAGACTGGGGGCCATGAGACCTGGGTTCTTGCCTGGTCTCTGTCATCTTCTCTCTCAGATCTCTGGGCCTCCGGTGAAAGTGATGAGTTTTCTTATCTTGAAAGCAAGGTGGGCCATCTATTTTAAATAACATTTGGCAAGCACTTAGCACATATTAGACTTTGCCCTGTTGACCCTGGACAAAAACTTATAAAGACGTGATTCCTTTCCTCAAGGAGTTCAAGGTGAAGAACCAGGAAGGATATAGACAAACTTATAGACAATCATAACAAAATATGGTAAGCTTTTAACCCAGGTATAAACAGTGCTGTCAAAGGCCAGAGGGAGAATCAGCTAGATTTAAGATCATTAGGCATAGCCAGTAAGAGTATAGATTTGAGCTCTGGTCAGTGTGGCTCAGTTGGTTGGAGTGTGGTCTTGCAGACCAAAGGATTGCGAGTTTGATTCCTGATTAGGGCACATGCCCAGGTTGCAGATTTGATCCCTGATTGGGACATGTGTGAGAAGGCAACTGGTCAATATTTCTCTCTTGCATCAGTGTTTCTCTTCCTCCTTTCCTCTTGTTCTAAAAGCAATGAAAAAATGTCCTCGGGGAGGATAAAAAAATATTTTTTTTTAAAAAAGAACATTGGCTTGAAGCCAGAGTGTTTGGATTCAAGACCTGGTTTCACTTTTACTAACTGTGTGACCTTGAGCAAGTTACTTAGCCTCTCTGTGCTTCAATTTCTCATTTTTCAAATAGAGGTGATAATACCTGCCTCTTCAGATTATTCAAGCAATTAGGATAGTGTCTGCCATGTAGTGATCCTATGCTCAGAAGTTGCAAAACTGAGGGCATTCTTGGCAGGAATGAGGGTAATGGGGCTGGCTGGATGTCAGTGGATACAGACCAAGTCAGGGCAGTCGTGGGCTGCTTGGGAAGGTCCTTCTGGGAAATGGGTGTCCGAGAGAGAGAGACAGACAGACAGACAGACAGAGACAGAGAGACAGAGAGAGATCGGAGACTGGTTTGGTGTCTTGATGAGGAGTTTGAGAGGAAGGAGAACCATATAAGGCTTCAGAGATACAATATGAAGAAGGGCAGGAAAATAAATCACATTCAGCGCACACCTGAAACATGAGTGAAGCAGAGAGCGTCAGACTCATGGTAACAGGGACAAGCTGGTAAATATTTAACAACTGGCTCTCTTGAGGGGAGAGAGTGGGGAGGGGACCCAGCCACAGAATTTGCCGATTTCCCTAGTATAAATACTACCCTTGTGGCTGACTTCAGGCTACCAATGTGATGTCACTGAATACAGAGTTGGGAAGAGTTGCTCATTGGAGCCCTGTTACATATTATTTCCACTGTAGAGACACATAGAAAAAAGGACAAATAGCCTCAAGTGCCCGGGCAATGATAAGATACAATGAAAGAATTAGAAAGTGATGACTTTTCAGTATTTATTACCTTTGTTTGAATATAATTTTTAATTGTATATTTTCTATAATGCCGTTTTAAATCATGATCATTGTTTATAACTGGCTTGCAAAATTCCTGAAAATGTAAAAACTGCCCAGCTAGTTCAAGCAGGCTCCAAAGCAGTAGTGATTTTCTCAATGGTAAAATAGGAGCCTCCTCCTCCTTTTAATATCTAGATCACAGGGTTCTTGTGAGGATCACAAAAGTTTGTGAAAACATTTCAAGAACTGTAAGTAGCATACAAATATTATATACAAATAAAAATTATTCTCGTGGGAACAGTACAACCCAGTGGTCAAGAAGGCATTGTCTAGAGCCAGGCTATCTAAATTTGAATCCTGGCTCTACTCTTTTTTAGCTGTGTGACCTTGGGCAGATCCTTGCCCTCTCTGAGCCTGCAGAGTTTCCGTGAGGCTTAAATGAGTTAACACTGTAAAACACCCGGAACGGTGTCTAGCACATGGTAAGCTCCACCTAAGTATTGACTAAAATTATTTATCAACTTGAACAGCAGTAAGCCTGCAGTTCTTCCAGTACTAGAAGGACTTTTAATTGAGGATCCCAAGATCCTGGCCTTCACTCCCCACACTTGGTTTTAAATGGACAGTTCCCCTCTATGTTAACAGATTTGCTACTGTGCTAATACCCAATGCTTTTCAGATGACGAACCCTGAAGCCTATTGCAGAGATAAAGATGCTGCTTGAATTAGATTCCATGGCCACTCACCATAGTAGCAGGAGGAAGGAGAGCTATCTTATTACATGCCTGGCTGGCTCAATTACTTTAGTCCCGACCTAGGCAGACACTGGAGCCAGCCCAGGGCATAGCCCCAGAGTTGGAGGGGCCATACAGTCCCCCACAGAACATGGTCTCATTAACTAATCTGAGGACAGGAAAAGGAAGAAAAAGCTGCTCATCACAGGCCCCACGGCTGGACAGCATAAGAAATCAGACACACAGTGTAGTCTAATGGTTAAGAGCACAGTTTTTAGATTCATCCTAGATACTAGAATCAAACATCTACTGTGCCATTTTCTAGCTGTGTGACCTTGCAGAAGTTACTGAACCTCTCTAAGCTTCTGTCTCTTTATCTTGGAAATAGGGTTGATTAGTCCAGTTCATCTGGTTGTTGCACAACTGGAATAAAGTAGTAAAGTTTGTGGAGAATAGTCAGCACCCAGTGATACTGGTTGTTAAAGCTTTTCCTCTCTGGCTGTCAGCTCCCTGTCTGATAATTTAGAAGCTGGGCAGGATGCCCTCTGACATCTCCACTGGCATATATTTGTGTGAGTAGTATTTTCCAAAAGTTAATTTGGGAATGGCAGATTCCCATTGTCATGGTTTGTCTTCTTAAAGGATTATTTTCTGTTGTGTCTTAGTAAGATTAGGCTTTTCATGCTAGTTTGCAGCCAAAGGATCTTTAAGCTTTTCATGTGATGTCATAAATCAGTACCCATAAAACTGATGAACCACCATACACCAAACCAGTGAGGAAGAGAATTCCAGGGGCTGATGGTTCTAATCCAAATCTAGTTATTCTCTTTCTGGTGGGGGCGGGTAGCTTGGCTTCCCTGGTCTTTGACTCCTCTGACAACCCTGGAAACACTCCCATCCCCAAGCTGGAGGTGGTAGCATTGGAGGAGAGGCTGAGAAAGTGTGGGGAGGGCAAAGAGAGAGGAGGAAGAAAGAGAGGAGCAAGGAAGAGGGGAAGGGAGCAACAAAGGAAGGAGGAACCGGAGACACAGGAGCAGAGGCGGGGAAAATGAAAGGAAGAGAAAGGCTAGAACTCAACTAGAAGAACACAGACAAAGAAGGACTGGGTGGGCATATTGGGGAAGTCAGCTCAGACTTCACCAGGAAATGCTCAGTCTGTTCTGGTAGAACCCAATTTCTAAAACATTCCATTAGAAGCCATGGAACAAATCCAAAATTAGGAGACCATATTGGGTAGAGGGAGAATTAATGACCAGCGAATGTTCCTTAAAAGCAAAACTATAATACCATTGACCTCTTTTCCACTCTGCAGGTCATTCACGAACCATGATTTATTTTATTTTTGAAATACAAAATGAAATACAATGCAAGCAAAAAAAGAAGTGAAAAAGGCTAAATGTCTATATTCCTCAGAGAAACACTCTTCAATGGGATTAATTTTCCTTCATTCATTTATTCATTGCTTTCTCTACCAATCACTCATCAGACATCTATTCTGTGCCAGTCCCCACGTTAGATGGTAAGGATTCAGAGATAACTAAGACACGAGACCTGCCCTGTAGGACAATGAAAATGCAGTGGCAGTTTTGACACTCCTCCCAACTAGAAGCAGGAGAACACATCTCTTCCCCTTCACTCTTATCTGGCCAATAGAATAAAGTGGAAGTAACATATAAGGTTAAGTCATAAAAGGTTATATGGCTTCTGCCTTGCTTCCTAGAGCATTTACACATAGAGCCTCGAAGTGCCATGAAAGAAGTCTCATCACCCTGAGGCTGCCATGGTGTGAAGAAACCCAAGCAGCTGCATGAAGAGACTATATGTACATGTTCTGATCAGCATACCCAGCTAATGCCCCAGCCAATAGCCAGGATCAACTGTCAGATGTGAGTGAAGACACTCCAGATGATTCAAGCCCCAGCCATTCAGTCACCTCCACCCACTGAGTCTTCCTAACTTAGGTTCCCAAACAACGTGGAGCAGAGGCAAGCCATCCCTACTATGCCCTGTTTGAATTAATGACTCACAGAATCCATCCACGGGCATAATAAAATTACTGTTTTATGTCACTAAAGTTTGGAGATGATCCATTATGCAGTAGTAGTAATTGGAACACTTTCTGGTGATTGTTAAAATCCCAAGTGACCATGAAAACACAGTTATTAAATTACCACCATGATCATCACACCCTCAATGTTCATCACTCTCCCATCTGTGACACTTGTTGGGTTACACACAACAATGTAAATAGAGTTACTGCCCTCAGGAAGTTGACAGCCTGACGTGGGCAGACCCAACCCAATGGGTTTAACACTTGAGAACCAGAATGTGTCAAGGGGACCAAAAACCTGGCCCTTAAAGAAAGTTTGTCATTTCAACAGTCTTAAAATGACAAGTAAAGCCCTTCCTTATATCATGGTTCAGGGGTATGCCAACTGCTTAAGCTCAATTTCATTTCCCACCAGTTGTAAGTATTTTCTTAAAGTACAGATACCTATCCATGATAGCCATGCATTGAAAAAAAAATGTTTCCACTACAGACTCATAGAATGCTAAATCTAAAGGAGGTTTACAACTCATCTTGTCCAACCCACACAGTTGCCTATTGAGGCAATTATTAATGTCTAGAAAATTGGGATTCTTATCCAGGCCCACACAACTACTTGGTAGCCAAGTGCCAGGAACCAGGATCCCTACCTCATTTCTACATAGCCTCTTCTCCCTGAACATCATGGACGACATTGTACTCAAGGTGGCATCATGCAGAAGTTCCAAACACAGATCATGGAATCCAAAAGATCTGATAAGAATCCCAGTTCTGCTACTCACTAGCTGTGTGAATGTGGCCAAGTTACTTAACTTCACTGAGACTCTGATTTCTCATCCATGAAGTAAGGGATATTTATAATGCTTATCAATCAGGGTTTAACATGGGGTTAATTGAGATGATGCACAGAAAGCACACAGCATCAGGCCTGGTCTGCTCTGCAGTAAGTGCTTAGAAAGCCCATATCACTCCAGACTGAAACATTCTGGCCTGAACCTTGAAGAAATAGACTTTGGACTGAGGGAGGAGGTTTGGTCCAGACCGGGACTGCCACTAGCCCTCTGGAAGCAGTGGCTTCTGGCTTCTTTGAGCACCTGTGAGGTTGCTGTATCCTTGTCTCTGTTCCCTGGATGCCAACAGCTTGTCCCTTCTGAGACATTCCCTTCCACCTGTGAATGACATTTTAATTCCTCTGGTTATAAGGTACCTCAATATTACTCCTTCTCTCTCTTGATTCTCCTTGCCACCCCTCAGAGTTCAGGACTTCCTGTGGGTGTAAGCGGCTGTGATGTGATCAGCTTCTTCCTTCCTCATGCCATGGAGTTCCATGGGAGCAGCACAATATTCTCTTGGGAAATAAAAATCTACCTACTCAGCTCTGGCTCCTGGTACCTCAGAGCACCCTGGTGACCTCAAATCCCGAAACAACCTCCAGGGCTCAGCTTTAAAGCAAGGTACTTCTGGGGATCGCAAACAAAAGGAAGTTAGAAAGACAGCCCAAACTAACACTTCCATCTATGTGTATAGAATGAATCTGATGCCAGGAATGGTGTCAATTATCAGGGAGACAGGACTAAATCTCCTTTTGCTTTCTGAGGTCTGTGTAGTCATTCACAAACACCTCTTAGAAATGTGCAGTGTACCAGGCATCATGTTAAGCCCACAAGTGGGGCACGAACATGAACAAGATGGCAACATCCATGCTTTCTATAAGCTCATAGTCTTCTGGGAGAAGCCAGACATGGAAACAATGACAACATAGCATGATCAATATTGAATTTGCCTATGTCTCAAAGTAGCAAGGGATATATAGGATGTGGCTCTTGGTGCTGCTGGAGATAGAGGGGTGAGGTAAGGAAGTGTTTATAAAAGAGGTAGCATTCTAATTGGGTGCTCAACAATCAGTGAGTTCCAGGTGTAGGGAAGAGTGGAAGAGCATGTGTATGAAAGGTCAGCAGTCTGAAAGAACATAGGGTATTTGGGGAACACAAGTCACCTGGTGGAAAGGGAAAGGTGATGGGAAAGGAGGTTAGAAAAATGATTTGGGGTCAGACTCGAGTGCCCTTGGCTGCACTTACAACCAGGAATATGTACTTTGTTCCATAGGCAAAGCGTAGCTACTTAAGGTTATAGAACATGGAAGTACCTTGCAGTTTTGTATTTCAGAAGGATAATGCTGCTCCCAAGGTGTAGAGTGAAGTAGAAGGGGCTGAAATAAATGTAGCTAAATGTAGAGAAACCATCTAGCCAACTCAGTCTTCCATAGCAGGAGAGGATGGGAACTTCCATGTGGCAAGGACCCTTGGGACAGGGGCTGGAAGAGTTCCATCAGGCAGTAGCCTGATGAAACTTAACTTACACTCTTTTCATATCCCCCAGCCCCTGGCTAGTAGCAAATGCTCCATAAACGTTTGTTGAAGGAACAAACAAATGTGGGATGTTCTGCCTCCAAGGACTGCCTGTAATGTGTATTGGCTTGATCTGGGCCTCCTGATGTACAATATGGAGACTTCAGTTTGAAATAATGCCAACCAGGACTGGTGTTGCTCTGCTTAGTCACTCTAGGCAGCAAAAGTCTCATTATTTAGGAGGAACAATAGAAACAGTCTATCCAGGTTACTTGGCATCCAGATTTTTAATGGAGGTCAGACACAAGGAACAGAAATCAACTTAAAAGTTTTGACCACCGTACCAGAATGCTACAGATAGAATTGTTTGCTGCCTTCCACTCCTGTCTCTTACAGTTCCAGTGGCCTCTCAGAGCTGTTAGCTCACCACTGTGTCTGTTAAGTCCTAGGGGGTGGGCTGTCTTGGTTTGGGTGCCCCTAGAAGCAGATCCAAAGTCTCAAATGCAAGTTGTTACCTTGGAAGGTGGTCCCAGGAAACACTGGTTAGAAAGTGGAGAAGTGAGAAAGGAAGGGAAGGAAGCCATGACTGCATGTGATAATAAGCGACTTGTCACTGTGGGCTTCTACTGGGGGTCTATGGAGGATGGTGATGAACATGTTCCAGAGGTATCCCAACTGCTGAATGAGGAAGCTGGGGTATTTCTCCACAAGCTCCCCATCTGTCATTGTTTCAAGGCTGCTTTGAGGACCAATAAATTGCCAGCACTTCCATATCGCCCTGAGCACCAGCTAAGTGTGTTGTCGCAGATGATTACAGTAAGCAGCCTTGGGTGTGCAGAGAGAGGAGGATATGTGCAGGGTGCCAATAGGATCTGTTACCAGTGCCTACAACCATAGGGAAGTCACCTAGGTCTGTCCTAGGGAGAGTCTTCAATCTTAAGTTCAGAGAGGAAAGTAGGCATGATAAACACTGAGGTTTAATGGAAAAGCACTGCTGTTTTCATAAGGGGCATTGAGGTCACGAGCCTGGATTTTAAAAAATTATCTTTGCATCTCATTCAAAACACAAATCAGATGATCACTTAGGCTTTGCCATCTTCTCTAGCCTGTAGTGGGATGGAAAGCAGTGTAATACCATTACATAGCATGGTTGGGAGGGGGCAGGCTTTAGAATCCCCTTAATTTCCATCAGCCTTCCTCCAAAACTACTTTACATAAACACAGGGACCACAGAGAAGCCAGGTGACTGCTAACTAATGCAGTCAGGCAAGTCAGTTAGCCAGCCTCAGACCCCATAGAACAGAGTGCCATTCCATGACCTAAGACTTTCCAGGGTGATGCTCCTCAGACACCTTGGACCAGTGCTGCATAAAGCAGTGAGATCTAGAATTCCCTGGGGCACACGTTTCAAAGGCAGACTGCACTCCTGGGCTGCACTCCTGAGATGCTGACGTAGGAGATCTGGAGTGGGACTTGGAATTTATGTTTCATACCAGGCTCCCAGATGATCCAAAGTTAAGTGCTCAAAAATGCAGCCTTATAAGGTATTGAGCATAGACAAAGAAAAAGGGCAGAAAATGAAGAGGTAAGTAAATAGATGAGGATAAGAGATGTGAGAAAACTTCGGATGGGTCTGGCAGTGAGTTCTCAATCAAATAATTGCTGTAAAGTCCTTGAGTGTTAAGAAGCAACCTTCCCTCTAATAAAATCTGAAGGCAAACATTAGTATTTGAAGCTCCATGATCTAAGGGAGTAGATTTAAGTAAGAGAGCTTCTCAGGTGATCTTTCAGCTAGAGGGGAATCAACTCTCTACAATACTACATCAGGATACAACAGGTCATGTGTACCCAGCAGGACTTCCCCCACATTACTTCTTAGAGGGAACTAAAACCTCGAAAACTCCTGGGGATAAAGAAGACCCAAAAATGCCTGACTGGACTGAATGCATTTTATAGTATACGGAAGCATCAGTTTTTCAAAAGGTAAATTTCTTTCTACTGTATCGTCCTTAGGTGAGTTAAACACAGTATTATCTTGTTGATACCAAAAGCAAAAACAAACCAAAACCCAAACAAACCAAACTGAAAGGGCTTTGGAACTGCTCATACCACTTCAGCCTTGGAGGAAAATTATTGTGGATCTCCTAAGGGACCACATGAGTCAAGTTTAGGCAGTGAAGGACAGACTTCTGGTAAAGATTGGTCGAGTGGTTCTCACACTTGAGTATGGATCAGAATGACCAAGAGGTATTGTTACAATACCTGTAGATTGTGGGGACCCATCTCTGATATATCTGATTCAGTATGTTTGGGGTAGCACCCAAGAATTCACTGCTGGTCTTCTGATCATACTTTGAAAACCACTGGGTTAGACTGTTTTAAGGTTTAGACCAAGGTCCAGAATGTCCAAGGAATAAAGGATATGAAGCCTTGTCTAAAAACTGGGTGGCCAGAAAGATATCAGCAGACCCTAGTCCAAAACATGGAAGGGGGAATTCTGAAAGATAAATACCCCCTTACTTTGGATAAGCATATCTACCTCCATTTTGACCATGCTTGCTTCTCTTGGGGAAAAGGGGCCTTATATGGTGACTCCTCTATAGTCCTCCATACTTCTTCAAGAAAAGGTGATATATAAACAGCTGTTCTATTTTGAAAGACATCAACCAAAATGGAAATCTCTATGTCAACCCCTGACTTAGAATTCAGGTCTTTCCTGGCCTCTGAGACTGTACATCTTCATATGAACAATGAACTCTCTGGAGACCCTTAGTTTCACCCAGTAATTTTCAACACTTGGGAAAGGTATGACCCACCATCTCATACTTCCAACTTGTTTGCAGAATCCTGCAGACCAAAAAATTTTTTGAACTGTCCTGGCATTAATGCACTTTTGCTGGACATAAACTTCTTAGGAAATATGAGTTGAGCTAGAGAGGAATTACTTCTCAGAATATACAAAAATAGAGTATTCTTAGTCCTAGGCCCTCATTTAGGCTGTTGGAAAGGAGCACAGTAGCTCTTAGAAGCCACCAGGATACGCTTCAGGGCTGTACTTATGCCACAGGAGAAAGACACCCACTTCATAATCCCAGAGGGGACTTTCATTCTGCTTCCTCAGCACATAATTCTGTTTATACCATGATGGACCTCTACATTTGCATTCACAATCCAAATGAGCTCGTCCCTTTTGCTTTCACCTTAATCTGCACCTATGGATTACTTGCACATATTCAGATCTCTAAATCATGGAGTGAATTAAGATCACCCTATGGATTATATTAGGAATAAGACATTGACGGTGAATCTCTCAGAACAGCTCTTCATAACAACCTGAGGGGCTGTCCGGCCCCTATGAGTAGCCCACAAAAGCAGGGGACACTATCCCTAGAAAAAAAATCCACCTTTAGACCCTTACTTTAAGATTTTACAGTTTATAACAAATAAGAATAATCCCAGTGAAACAGAAAGGGCTTGGGTGAGGGGGAAGAGGAGCAGAGTGTGAAGAAGGGCACATCTCAGAGTGAGGAGCCCCTTTGTTAAAGTGGCATAACGGTGGCTGCTCTAACAAACAACTCTTCAAATTTGTATCTTAACATATAACAGTCCCTCGTGGGTGTTCCTGGTTGGCAAGTGAGTGACTGTCCAACAGCAAATGAGTGATTTAGGGACTCTGGTCTCTTCTGTCTTATAAATATGCACTCATTCACTAAGCTTTCCATGTACAGTCAAGTCATTTTCTTTGACTATAAATCTGCTGATGAGAGTTACAGGCTTTCCTTCTTATATGAGCTGTACCTAAAATGCACTATCTATTAGTTTCAGTTTTGGTGTCTTGAAAGTGGACCAAGAATTTAAGACACTTCTGAAACAAGCTCAGTGCATAATCCTCCCAATTTTTAAATTATTTTTTAATCTTTTACAATTCTTTGGCACACACATAATTCAACATCATCTTTAGCTACCTGCTACTACTAAATCTAAAATTTTCAACTTTGTTCCCATAGAAACAACTCCTTTTTGCATTCATATTTTATCAATTCACATGTATAAATTACATAATTTTAATAACAAGTACATCTGGAACAATGATCATAAACAAGTTTGGAAGCAAACATAATCAACCCTTTGTAAGTATAGAAACCAGGTAGTGGGAGCAGAAGTGTACACTGTAATAGAGTGTAGCTCTGAGCACCCAGAGGGCCATGGACCTCAGTCCGTGTGTTTTGCAGATAGAATAGGGAACCTTGGCTTATTTGATGTTGTTGCTAGCCTCCAAGATGACCCATAATGATGCTTGCCTTTTGGTATTCACACCCTTGCGTAGTCTCCTCCAACAATGAATGTATGGCTGATCTGTGTGACTGATAGAATATGGCAGAAGTGTTAGTTGTGTGACTTTGGAGAAGAGGTCACAAAGTGTGTTGGGACTTCTGCTTTGGTGTGTTAGATCACTCACTTTGGGAGAAGCAACCCTGTGGGGAAACCCATGCAGAAAGGATCTGAATTCTCCCACCAACAGACAGAACCAATTGACCAGCTTGGAATTGGATTGGCCAGCCTCAGTCTGCTGATAATTGCAGCCTCAGCCAACATTTGACTCTTCTCTTGTGAGAGATCCCAAGCCAGAACCATCTGGCCAAGCTGCTCTTGAATTCCTTATCCATGAAAGTGTTGGAAGACAGTGAGTATGTGCTGTTTTAAACCACCAAGTTTTAGGATTATTTTTTACACATCAATAGACAAAGAATACCTTTGGTAAAACGGTTACATGTCTGTCATTTACAGAAGCTTCTGCAATCATGGGTTCAGTGTGCAGGAAACTGCCATACCTGCATTTGCCTTTTGGAGTAGCAGCCACAGATTATGTGTGAGGTGGTTGATTAGAAATAAAGCTGTGAAACTCAGGAGCCCAAATCCTGAGTTTCACCATCTATTTTCTTACTACCCCTTGCTTTGCTCTTGTTTGGTTTAATAAGGCAAATTCATCAGATCCCACTGATGTTTTCATGCCACTTGAGGGTGTAGATATGGCTCCAGGGAGAAAGAACACATTTTTTTTTGCTCGTAGTATACCTGGGACACATGGCTTCCTGAGAGGGTGAGAAGGCAAGAAGGCAGACTGCTGTCTCTTGTTATTTACATCCTGAGACTCTCCACTGGGGAGTAAGACAAGACACTGTGGATTGGAAGGCAGGATTTCTAGGGAGCAAACAGGAGGCTGGAGAAGTCATTAATTATGGTATCACAGAAACTATTCAGTGCTTTTTCTTAACATTACAACTACCATTGCTGCTGGTAATGCCCTTTTATTTGTCCAGTGGGGTTTGCTCCCATTAGATTAGATTAAGTGTCTCATCTAAGGCACAATAACAGATTTGGCCCTGTGCTTTTGAGGCTGGCTGTGGTTGACTGATACCCAAGCTTTGACTTCCTGCTGCGTATCTAAGCAGTACAAGCTGCAGTCAACGCATTCAATCTACATAAAAAGAACACAAATTGCACGTTAGCCTTTTTGAGTCCAGTAATCAGGTTTCCCCCACACATACCTCTCCCTCCGCTCACCCCTGCTCTACTGGACAATTTGAGGCACCCTTGCGTTGCAAAAAATTTTTTTCTGGGTCAGGTAAAAAGAAATGTCTTTTGCATTTTAATTGCACTCGATCTGCTCATTGAATGACCCCTGTAATTTATATATTGTTCATAGTTAGTGCTTTCTGCAGTCCTGCTGTGCAGCTGATAACATAATTCACAGGCATGCTTCTTGGGCTCTGTGGGGAGTGGCTTGGGCTTTCTCTCCTTTCTGAGTTTGCAAAATTCTCTGGCTCATCCTTCAGATTCACGCTGCAGTGGCTGATGTCAGTCACTATCTGCTTCTGCAGGTGATGCGAAAAGGCCACTCAGTGAGCCTCAGCCTGTTCTTTTGTTCACATTTAAAGATTTCCCTTTCCTTTCCAGCACCTAACACTATTTGCAGACCCACTGGCTGTGATGCCACTTCCTCCACACCCTCCCTGGATCCTGCAATGAATAGGCTTAAACTAGAGCTGTGAGAAGGACGACAAGCACAAGTATTATGCTCTTGCAAGCTAAGTACAGAGGCAGTGAGATCCAAAACAATCAATAAAAATGAAAAGCATAATAAATAAGAAATGGGGCGGGTTTTCTTTCTTTCATTGGTACATTAAATGGTTAGCCTTTGGGAACTAGACCCATGCAATTTTTGCGATTTGGGAAATATTGTAAGCATTTAAGGCAAGTCTGTGGAAAAGCAAAGTTCAGTTTTTACAAAATGTCAAGGTGTTTAATCATTTTACTTGCTTCATATTCACATTGAAGCTGTATACCTCACATTCTCCGGAAGGATAAATTATGGAGTTAAGTTGGATTATTTTGGTCCATCTCAGATTTTGCTTTAGTAGGTTTGCTCTCAAAACTTTTGCAGAGTAAGTAATCAGACTGTTGTCACTCAAAGTGTGGTCCATGGTGCATCAGGGTCATCATCACCTGCAAGGCTGTTAGAAGTGCAGAATCTGCATTCTAATGAGATCCCCAAGTGGTTTGCACATCACAGATTGAAAACCACTAAATTATACAATTTGGTCTTAACCCTGGCTGTACATTCAAGTTATTGGAGAATAGCTGAGTTGGTTAGGGTGTCATCCTGATACACCAAGGTTGCAGTTCAAACCCCAGTCAGGGTACATACAAAAAGCAACTGATGAATGGGTGAATAAGTGGAAAAACAAATCTCTCTCTCTCTCTCTCTTTCTCTCTCCAAGATTAATAAAAGAAAGAAAACTTTGTTTTAAAAAAAGAACACTAATGCCTGGATCCCACCCCTAGAGATCCTGATCTAATTGCTCTAGCATAGAACCAGTCATGAGCGTTTTCACAACCTGCTCAAGTAATCTAATATGTAGCCAAGGGCAAGAATCATGAGATTACACAAATTCTTAGAGAAGGATTCAAAACAAACAATTATAAGCCTAAATTAGTGCCCCACAGATATTTCCAGCTCCCCCACCCTAACCCCACCTCCAGGTTCACTGGGAACTTGAGGCTTTTCAGCACTATTTAGCTTAGCTTGACATGTACTTCTTCAGTGCCTCTTATGGGTCCCTTGTACCAGGCCCCAAAGGCCACTCAGATAATCCAGAAGGCAAAGTCACCTTCTGAGCAAGATGGAGTTTTCCATAAAGTCCCCTGCACCTCTATTATGAGAGGTCACCCAGTGCTTCGCTGAAAGATCCATTGGACTCTGAGAAGGTGGATTCTCAGACAGCTCTGAAACACACTCCTTTGTAGAAGTTATATGACACACCCATCTGGGTTCCTAAGAACCAGTTTCAGAGAATCTCAATTTCATTGGCATGCATAACTTAGTTTTTTGACATCTTTTCTAGCATATGTTTAGCAGACTTTCCAATATGTTTTTTATTAGAAGTGAGGCAGGTGGTCCTTTGGAAAAGATTTTGGAATGGAAGCCAGAATACCTGGGTTCGAATTCTTATTCTACCACTAAGTAGTTTGTTATAATGTCTGAAATTTACTTTAAAATTCCTAACTAATTTTAGAGTGACACTGTATATGTCAAATTTAGGTTAAGCAATATCACAAATGCGAATCAAGCATACATAACTCAGGGCTGGCCTGTAGCCATTCTAAGCAGACGGACCACCCTTCAGAGGCTGCTACTATATCTATTTCTGCTATCTAGATCACCTAGGCTTTCCTACTAAGCATAGCAAATGTCAGAAAGAGGTTTTATTAGTGAAATGAATGGCTTGTTAATTAGCATGGTAAATGTTGAAATGAGCTGTCATTGAAATCACATGAATTCAAGATACATGGATATGCCCAAATTATTTTTATAATACTGCCTACTCTTGCATGAACCACATATAAGAACCTAGTGACATCCATAGTTTGTACCCTAGGGATGGTGCCCAAGAATTAAACTGTAAGTGGGCCCTTGCCCAGCCATTGGTTTGGGGAGATTTCTTGTTGTTCAATGCTTTCTGTAATGATAACACAGTCCTGTCATGCTATGTTGTTGTACCTACTTTCAAGTGAACTTTTCATGCAAGACAATAGAACATGGTTGGAGAATTGCTTTCCCCTTAACCTTGTTCTGAGGCTGCATTGGAGTAGCTAATCCTCATTCACTCGAATCTCTTCAGTGTCTATCATTAGCTACCAAAATATTCTAATAGTTGAGCATGAACAAATAGGCAGGAGTCAGCTGCAACCAAGTTGCATGACTTTTAGTTTTGATCCAATTGCTATACTTCTCTGAGTCTCAGGCATTTTATTTTTAAAAATCAAGAGGATTATCTTAAAGATTTTTTTGGTTTAAGATTCTATTTTTTTATTCTAACATATGAGGAAAAGTCCAGCAGACCAAGGTACCCTAGGCTGCAGTAGATCATACTATTGGGCCCCCTGGGACCCCCTGCCAGGCCGCCTTAATTGCAGCCCATACTCTGTGACTTTTCAATAATTCCAAGCCCCTGGGGAACTTAGCCCATACTTGCCATTCTCTCTGTATGGTCCCAATTAAGTCTGTGGACTGTTATATGGAATCCTGACAAGGCTCTGAATGTTGCTAAGTTAATAGAATATTCTGGCAAAAAGCAGAGTGGAGATGATATTTTACAATTGTCTCACTTACCAGGCTCCTTTTATTCTGAAAAAAACATTGGCAGTGAGGTTGGTTTCAATTCAGCATTTTTCTTCAAGGGAACCTAGTAGTGGTACTCATTTCCCCATGTGGCTTCAATGAAGCATAGACTTGGATGACCCTGAGTCAAGCCCCAGCAACCCCTACCTGGTGCTCTGTGGAGTCAATGAAGCTATAGCAAATAGACCCCAAGTGATGAGGCTCAGGCACTTGCTTGTTCCAGCAAAGGAGGAATAGCATGTTTAATTGACCCAGTGGTAGAAAGTTGTTCCTATTTCATCCTCCTAAACAGCCTTGGTATCTTTCTATTGTGGCTTCCCAAGGATTCCTGGTGTGAGCCTTTTATAGTCCCTAATGAAGCCATTGTACTATTTTCAGTCAAGATCTGTGACCTGAAACAAAAAAGGGACTTGACAGCACTGTTTCTGTTGCAGTTATTGAAAATAATCCCAACCTATTGGGGCCAAAATAACTGAGATCAAGACAAATATCAAGCTATTGTTGCAATCTTGTGCAATAGCAGCTCCAATGGAAAAAAAATGCTGGGCAGCAAACCAACGGAGACAGTTCATCTCAAAGATTTTTCCTTAGAAAAAGTCTTCAGGACATCTGGCCCCCAGCTCTGAAGTTTTCCTGTTTTGTGTTATTGAGATGTTTGTTGGATTTCAGCTTTGTTACACATTTTCAGTTTTCTAAAAAGACTTACCTTTTTCTTAAAAGACAGCATATAGTGAATTACCCATTAAGGGCTTCAAGCAAGTTGTGATTGCGTATTATTGAACCTGACTGTATTTTAAATGATGGGAATATTAAAAATGTGAATATCAGAAGTCTTGGTTAAAATGTCTATGAAAGATAAAGCAGGAGGGGTTGATGGGTATTTCTTTAAGGTGAGTTGGATTTTTAAAGTCTAGTAATTGGCTACTAAATAAGTTCATTTGTCTTCAGTTATATGAAACTGAAAAGAACGCTTAGCCCCTTTCTTTGAAAGATTATGAATAGAAAGTTCCAGTGATCCTAATGTTTTCCCTGAACCAAATGCAGTGCTTCTTGAACTCAGGCAAGATATTTTTCTTAGGTAAACAATTAATAAATATCTACTATAGGCCAATACTTGGTAGGAGATTAAGAGTATAGCCTCAAAAAATGTAAGGAGGTACAGGTATACATTTGGGAACCACCACTTATCACCCTGATTTTGAAATCCATGTTCAAGTCATGAGAAGTACTAATGATGGTAATCCAACACACCCCAAAAGTCCAGTAGAAATGAGATATAGATGCAATGTGCTAGAGCTTGTAAGAAGGAAGGATTGGAAAGCCCAGAGGGTTCAACTTCTTTTTAAAAATTTTTTAAAAGATTTTATTTATTTTTAGAGAGAGGGGAAGGGAGGGAGAAAGAGAAGGAGAGAAACATCAATGTGTGGTTGCCTCTCACACACCCCCTACTGGGGACCTGGAGCGCAACCCAGGCATGTGTCCTGACTGGGAATCGAACCAGTGATGCTTTGGTTTGCAGGCCGGCCCTCAATCCACTGACCACACCAGCCAGGGCAAGGGTTCAACTTCTTAATTCACCCCATTCTCATCTCCTCATCCTTATTCTTCTATATCTAAGGACATTGGTCTCTAGTCAGCACTGAGTGTTTAAGTTGATCCCTGTATTGAGTGTCTCAACCATGGTACCATGGCTGTCCTTCAGATTCATCTGTAGAACTTTAAAAAATACTGATTCTCAACCTCCACCCAAATGTCAGAATCAGAATTACTAGGATGGGGCTAAGGATTCATTTTTTTTTAAGCATCCCCCTTGTGATTCTGATGCTCCTCCAGGGTTACAACTTGCTAGACATAGAACCAATGTACCCAGAACACTTCATGCTAAGAGTCCAGGGGGCTATAAAAGAAATAGTAAGTCAGATCCTGTCTACAAATGATTTATTACAACTGAAGAGGAACTTAATGGAGAAAACAAGGAAATAATAGAGAAAGTGAGAGGAAAACAAGTAACTCAGAGGGAAGGTCATGGGACTGTGCTACATTTACTGTTTTAGAGGTAAAAAGCAATATATAAGCTTTTGCATAAGTAGGCTCATCCCTAATATTTGTAAGACCTAGAACCAGAGTACAAATGAAAGCCCTACATATGCCTAAATACTTAGAAGTTATAAACACGTTACTAATAAACTGTTACTCAAAACATGGTCATCTTTAGCAATACTTATATCAGATAAAATAGTCTTCAAAACAAAGGCCATAACAAGATATAAAGAAGGTCACTACATAATACTTAAGGGAATAGTCCAATAAGAGGATATAACTCTTATAAACATATATGCACCCAATATTGGAGTACCTAAATATATACGGAAAATCTTGGAGGAGTTTAAGAAAGAGATGGACAGCAATGCAGTCATTATGGGAGATTTTAACACCTCACTGTCAACAATGGTTAGATCTTCCAAACAAAAAATCAACAAGGATATTGCAGCATTAAATGACACTTTAGATCAAATGGACTTAATTGATATTTACATGACATTTCACCCCAAAGAATCAAAATACACATTCTTTTCAAATGCACATGGATCATTTTCAAAGATAGACCACATGGTAGGACACAAAACAAGTCTTAACAAATTCAAGAAAATTGAAATCATATCAAGCATCTTTTCAGATCACAATGGCTTGAAACTAGAAACCAACCTCAAGAAAAAACTCAAAAACATTCAAATACATGGAGACTGAATAACATGTTAGTAAATAATGAATGTGTTAACAAAGAGATCAAGAAAGATATCAAAAATTATCTGGAAACAAATGAAAATGAACACACAACTACCCAAAACCTATGGGACACACTGAAGGCAGTCCTCAGAGGGAAGTTCACAGCAATGCAGGACTACCTAAAGAAAATAGAAAAATCTCAAATAAAAAACATAACCCTACATCTAAAATAACTAGTGGAACAACAACAAACAAAGCCCAGAGCTAGTAGAAGGAAGGAAATAATCAAGATCAGAACAGAATTAAATGACATAGAGACTAAAAAAACAATTTAAAGGATCAATGAATTCAGGAGCTGGTTCTTTGAAAAGATAAGCAAAATAGACAAGCTTTTAACGAGACTCATCAAGAAAAAAAGAGAGGACACAAATAAATAAAATCAGAAATGAAAAAGAAGTAATAACTGATAACACAGAAATACAAAGGATTGTAAGAAATTACTATGAACAACTATATGCCAAGAAATTGGACAACCTGGGAAAAATGGATCAATTTCTAGAAACATACAACCTTCCAAAACTGAATCGGGAAGAAACAGAAAACCTGAATAGGTTGATAACAACTAGCAAAATTGAAGCAGAAATCAAAAAACTCCTGGCACACGAAAGCCCTGGACCAGATGGTATCACAGGCGAATTTTACTAAACATTCACAGAAGAATTAACACCTCTCCTTCTCAAACTACTCCACAAAACTCAAGAAGAGGGAAGACTCCCAAACTCTTTTTATGAGGCTAGTATTATCCTAGTTCCAAAACCAGGTAAAGACACAACAAAGAAAGAAAGTTACAGACCAATATCTCTGATGAACATAAATACTAAAATCCTCAACAAAATATTAGCAAATCAGATCCAGCAATACATTAAAAAGATCATACACCACGATCAAGTGGGATTATTCCTGGGATGCAAGGATGGTACAATATTCATGAATCAATAAATATAATAAATCGCATAAACAAAATGAAGGACAAAAATCACACGATCATATCAATAGATACTGAAAAAGCATTTGATAAAATCCAACATCCATTTATGATAAAAACACTCAGCAAAGTGGGAATAGAGGGAACATACTTCATCATAATGAAAGCCATATACAACAAACCTACTGCCAACATCATACTCAATGGGCAAAAACTAAAAGCATTTCCCTTAAGATCAGGAATAAGACAAGGGTGTCTGCTTTCACCACTCTTATTCAACATAATACTGGCAGTTCTAGCCACAGTTATCAGACGAGAAGAAATAAAAGGCATCCAAATCAGAAAAGAGGAAGTAAAACTGTCACTATTAGCAGACAACATGATAGTGTACATAGAAAACCCTATAGACTCCACCAAAAAACTGCTCAACCAAATAAGTGAATTTGGCAAAGTAGCAGAATACAAAGTCAATATTCAGAAATCAATGGCATTCTTGTACACCAATACTGAGCTATCAGAAAGAGAAACTAAGAAAAAAATCCCATTTACTATAGCGACAAAAAAAATAAAGCACTTAGGAATAAATTTAACCAAGGAAGTAAAAGACCTGTACCCCCCAAAATATAGAACACTGAAGAAAGAAATTGAGGAAGGTACAAATAAATGGAAGCATATACTACATTCATGCATTGGAAGAAATAACATCATTAAAATGTCCATACTGCCCAAGGCAATCTATAGATTCAATATAATTCCTATTAAAATACCAATGACATATTTCACAGATCTAGAACAAATATTTCAAAAATTTATGTGGAGCAAAAAAAGACTCCAAATAGCCTCAACAATCTTGAAAAAGAAGAACAAAGTAGGGGGGATCACAATATCTGATATCAAACTATGCTACAAGGATACTATAATCAAAACAGTCTGGTACTGGCATAAGAACAGGTGAATAGATCAATGGAACAGAATAGAGAGCCCAGAAATAAACCCATGTCCCTATGGTCAATTAATATTTGACAAAGCGGGCACAAGCATACAATGGAGTAAAGATAGTCTTCAATAAATGGTGTTGTGTGAACAGGACTTGTACGTGCAAAAAAATGAAATTAGACCACGAACTTATACCATAAGCCAGAATAAACTCAAAATGGATAAAAGACTTAAATATAAGTAATCATGCCATAAAAATCCTAGAGGAAAACATAGGCAGTAAAATTTCAGATATCTCACATAGCAATATTTTTGCCAATATACCTCCTTGGGCAAGGGAAATAAAGGAAAAAATAAGCAAATGGGACTACATCAAATTTAAAAGCTTCTGCACAGCTAAAGAAACCATCATCAAAATGAAAAGGGAGCTGACTGTAGGGGGGAACATATTTGCCAGTAACATATTGAACAAGTGTTTAATCTCCAAAATATATAAAGAACTCATACGACTCAACACCAGGAAGACAAACAATCCAATTAAAAAACGAGCAAAGGACCTGAATAGACACTTCTCCAAGGAGGACATACGGATGGCCCATAGACATATGAAAAAATGCTCAACAGCGCTAGCCCTCAGAGAGATGCAAATTAAATCCACAATGAGATACCACCTCACAGCTGTCAGAATGGCTACCACTAATAAATCAGCAAACAACAAGTGCTGGTGAGGATGTGGAGAAAAGGGAACCCTAGTGCACTGTTGGTGGGAATGAAGACTGGTGCAGCCACTGTGGAAAGCAGTATGGAATTTCCTCAAAAAATTAAAAATGGAACTACCTTTTGACTAGGAATATACCCTAAGAATTCTGAAACACCAATTTGAAAGAATTTATGCACCCCTATGTTCATAGTGGCACTATTTAAAATGTCCATACTGTCCATACTATTTACAATAGCCAAGAGTTGGAAGCAACCCAAGTGTCCATCAGTAGATGGGTGGTTGAAACACCTATGCTACATTTACACAATGGAATACTATGCAGCAGAAAAAAGAAGGAATTCCTACCTTTTGTGATAGCATGGGTGGAACTGGAGATTGTTATGCTAAGTTAAATAAGCCAGTCAGTGAAAGACAAATACCATACGATTTTAAAAGAGGAATCTAATTAACAAAATAAACTAATGAGCAAAATAGACCCAGAGGCATAGAATCACAGAATAGACTGACAGTGACCAGAGGGGAGGAGGGAGATGGGGGCTCTTCGAAAGAGGGTGAATGGATTAGTCAAAGAACATATATGAAGGACTCATGGACATGGACCACATTGTGGGGCTTGACTATGGAAGAGGGGGTAGGCTGGTGAAGGGGGGCAAAAGGGGAAAAATTGGGACAACTGTAACAGCATAAACAATAGAAAAATTGTTCATCCTTCTACCTTGACAAATATACCTTATTAAGACCCGGAAGACCAGATATGAATTAGAAATTATTGGACACTTTGGAGTTCCAGGCTGGACTCTAATGACATGTGAAGAGTAAGCTTGAGTCACTTGTAACTTGTAACCCGCCCACCCATCTCTTCTCTCCTAGACTCCATCTCTTACTATAAGGAGTCTGTTGGGTACATGGACCAATAGGCTGGAGTATCCATCTAAATTCTATTCACACCTCCCTGCAAACAGCTACCCCTTAGCCTTACTTCTAGCACATGGTGTTCATACTGGCTACATCATCTGCCCTTAGGAAAAAAGATCCAGGGAAGAAGCCCATGCAGCTCTGGAAGCTGGCTGGGGCCATTTGGTTAAGGAATTCCAAGGTTCCCATCACCCAACACATGGTCTAGAAGGTTTTGGCCTTGCTTGCTCTTTGCCCTGCAGGAAGGGACCCAGCCAGAGTGGGGCTCTCTAATGATCTAGACTAAAGATAGGGCCCTCCCGATGAGATCAAAGAATAGCACCGTGTACAAGCAAGATAGTGGATGAATTCTAAAAACTATACATTTGGCCCATAAAAACATGAAAATCAGTGTCTGGACAACAGTCCTAGAGAAGAATAAATTTATCTCATTCCCCATCCTTTTTATCCCAGATGTGGGTTCAAATTCAGATCTAC
Source organism: Mormoops blainvillei (assembly GCA_004026545.1). Classification (NCBI taxonomy): domain Eukaryota; kingdom Metazoa; phylum Chordata; class Mammalia; order Chiroptera; family Mormoopidae; genus Mormoops; species Mormoops blainvillei. The sequence goes on along the minus strand of PVJD01007991.1, from coordinate 35,742 downwards.
CAGCCATACTGGCCTCAGAGTTCTTAATCAGTTAGGATTAGGTTCAACTGAAAAGTAGCAGTAGGATAAGAGTTCAGCCAAAAAACAAAAAAACAAAAAAAACCCACAGTTGCATAAATAAAATAGAATTTTTTTCTCTTTCACATAAATGTAAGCAATCAAGACTACTATAGTGACTTTAGAATCCCTAGTGTCATATGCTCCTTCTATTTTAATGCTCTGCCATCTTCAAGACTTGGTTTCTACTTCATGGTCCAAAAATAGCTACTTGAGTTCCACCCATCACATCCACATTCCAGACAGTTGGAAGGTGGATGAGAGAACAGAGTATCCTATTTAAGATACTCTCCACAATTTTCACACACACACTTTCACCTCTCTCTCCTTGATCAAAAATTAGCTATGTAGCCACAACTAGCTAAAACTGGCACCCAACTAAAAATGGAGATTCTGTTCCTAATGGGAAAAAAAAAGTAACTGGATGACAACTGGCAGTGTATGCCAAGGGATTTTGATTTCAAACAATATAAATTGACTCTGTAAAATTTAAGCAAAAGGAGTAGAGGATCATGCTCTGAAAGTGGCAAGTGATCTATTCAGAACACTGCCATCAACCTGACACCCATTGCTGCCAGTACCACCAGATTCCAAATGCTGCCACTGCTGCTGTTATAATTTTTCAAATGTCCCTTCAGCTTGGCATCATTCTGTCTAGAACTGTGCTGTCCAATAGCTAGTACATGGGGCTGGTGGTACCATATTTGACAGTGCAGATGTGGTATAATTATATTATTACAGAAAGGGTTATTGGAAAGTACTGGTCTAGACTCAAAGTCCTAGGCCAAGGTCTCCAATTTGCCAAGCTAGCTTATGTGCCTACTCTGCCTGACCACCAGGAGTACTCCCTCCACAAGGTGCAACCAAACTTACTCAAAATAGGGAGGGGGTTGGATGCTGCACAGATAATCAGAAAATGTCCTCTGCATACTTACTGACGGTATAATCTTGGGCTAACTACTTCTCTAGGCTCAATTTTTGTATTTGTACAATGGAAATAATGATAACTGCCTCTTAGGATTGCTATAAAGATACAAAGATAACCATCTAGGTTACTAGAGTCTTGGATACAATTACCAAATGCAGTATATGGTTCTTAATTGACCCTGATTTGAAAAACTAGATGCCAAAGACATTTGGGAGGCAACTAGGGGAAATTTTAATATAGAATGAGTTTTAGATAATATTAGGAAGTTGTTATTAATTTTGTTAGCTGTGATAATGGCATTGTTATCATATACAATGTGATAAAAATTTTAAGGATAAAATATGATTATGTCATAATTCTAAATACAAACACTAAATGAAACAAATATAACAAAATGTTAATTGTTAAATTAGTGGGAGTTACTCTCCTTAGTCTCCACTACTTTCACATTTTTTTCATAATTTACTCAAGAAAGAAAGAAAAGTACCAGGTCCTTAAGAGAAATTCAATAAATGAATTTCTTCATAGTCTTCTCAAAATGGTTGGAATGTTTCCTATACTTACACCACTCAAGCTACCCCACTTCTCCCAAGGCCACCTGCTTAAAGGTTTCCTGCCCTTTCTGTGACAGCACACTTTCTGTATCTATGGGGACCTTTGAAGATGAGGCATAGTTTGCCCAGTGATGGAAGGAGCCTTGTCTACAACACTGATACTGGATGCAAAGTTTCCCCCTTTGCACCATAGCAGGGGTTCTAAGAAAGAGAAATCAGTGTACTTCATATACCAGTGTTCATTGTCAGATCAACCCCTTTTTTCCTAGTGCCTAATTAAGAATTGAGCCCTGGCTGGTGTAGCTCAGTGGATTGATCATGGACCTCTGAACCGAAGTGTCACTGGTTCAATTGCCAGTCAGGACACATGCCTGGGTTGCCAGCCAGGTCCCCAGTAGGGGGAGCTCGAGAGGCAACCACACATTGATGTTTCTCTCCCTCTCTTTCTCCTTCCCGTCTCCTCTCTCTAAAAATAAAATCTTTCTTTAAAAAAAAGAATTGAGTGGTATCAGGAATGAGGAGGATGTGGCAGCCAGTTTTTCATTTTAGTTTTTCCCTAAAACAAAATGTTTCAAATGTTTTTCTCAAATATTGATTCAGTAAATGTGGAGGAGAAAGAGATGGAAGTTTGGAGGATTTGAGTCATCTCAATAAGATCAATAATGTGAAACCTTAAAAGGAATCTGGAGTGGACCAACCTGCTTTTCTCCAAGTGGTAGTGTGAAATGACTTACAAAAAACATGGGCTATAACAGCAAGTTGAGAAGGCTAAATAACATCTTCTTGTAGTGTTGAAGTATCAATAATTTCCATGTGTAAGTAAGGTTAAGGCAAGTGGTCAAGATCATCAGTGCCCACTTCTAAAGGCAAATTAAGTTGTAGTACAGGACATATCTTTAGGCACCATGTGCCAAACTATCAGCTTTGCACACAAGAAGGAAGCATCTTGAAGCCCATAGCCATTCTCAATATTAGAGATGATAAAATCCTGACTAAATAAGAAAGCTAGTTTTATGTGTGTCATGGTAAGTAAAACTATGAATAATGGCATTTTCAACCAAATTTTTCCCTAAAACAAAATGTTTCGAAGTTGAACAATCACCCTTCTGCTTCTAGCAATATGGTGGTTGTGTGTGTGTGTGAGCATGTGCATGTGCATTGTGAGTGGAAGGAATACTCTGAGGGACTCTCCCACTGCATAGCAGCTATATGCTTGATATAAAAACACTCTTCAAGGCACTTCTGGTCTTGCAAGTCATTGAAGAGATTTCCAAAGGCTTCCATGACAGCAACCCCCCAAATAAAAACTAATCCAAGCTTAGATGAGAGCAGGAACTCTTAAACTGCAAGCAATAGGTGTGTAGGGGGATGCCCTGAGAGTAGATACTAAAGCAACATACATAGGAATGCTGGGATATGGACCAGCATTGAGACGGGAACGCTGATCCTAGGACTCCTGTATTAAGTCAAGATGCTCACAGTGGCTGAAGTTGCCTTAAGTCAGAGATATCTCCGAATTTCTGCTGGAGTAAATCCTCTTTGAGAAAAAGCTTTTCTTTCTTTTTTTTTTTTTATTGTTGTTCAAGCACAATTGTCCCCATTATCCTGCCACCACTTTCCCCTGCCCCACCCTCCCCACCTCCCACCCTCAATCCTTCCCCCTCTTTGGTTTTGTCCATGGGTCCTTTATGCACGTTCCTTGATGACCCTTCCCCTTTTTTTCTCCCAATTATCCCTCCCCTCTTCCCCTCTGGTTGCTATCAGCCTGTTCTTTATTTCAGTGTCACTGGTTATATTTTGCTTTTCTAATTTAGACCTTTAGGATTCCCACAGATTAGAATTAAAACAACAATCTGGTAATGTGCTAAGCCACCATGAGCCAGAGGCAGCATAAACAACAGATCATAGATTCTGATTGCCACAATGATTGGAGATATAGGACTTTTCACATACAGAATACAGAATAGGTATGTATGAAATGTTTAAAGACATAAAGGATGCAGTCACAGAGATGAGGCAGCAACAATAGGCTAGCAGGAATAACCAGGAGGTTTATTTTACCGGATCTTCTATAAATAAAATATATAATTATTAAAACAAAAGACCCCCCAAATGGACTGTTTAACCAATAGATTAAATTCAGCTGAAGAGAGGATTAGATCGCACAAAATGCAACACAGAGAGGAAAGGAGATAGAAAATATGAAAGAGAAAGTAAGTGATTGGAGGCTAGAAAAGGAAGGTAAAACATTAATCTAATTGGAGTTTCATTTTAGGATAAGAAGGAAAGAGAGAGGTAGAGAGAAACATTTGAAAAACATAATGGCATGACTCTTCCAAAGTTGATGAAAAACATAATAACCCACATCCAGGAAGGAAAATATATGCATATACCAAGAAAGATATTTAAAAAGAGGGAAAGTCACACCTAAACACATCATAATTCAACTGCACAACACCAACTGCCAGGAGATCTTAAAAAGAACCAGAGGCGAAAGGTGGATCATTTTAAAGGAATGACAGACTTACAGTTGCCTTCAACAAAAATGGAAATTAGAAAAGAATGGAATACTATTTTTTAATTGTTGAGAGAAAATAACCTACAGCTTAGAATGGTTAATCCAAAAATCTTATTTTAGGAAGAGGGATAAAATTAAGATATGTATAAATACACAAAAACAGAGGGATTTACTACCAAAAGATTTCACTAAACAAAAGTCTTCTGAAAGTTATACTTCAGGGAGAAGGAAAATTATGTCAGAAGGATGATCTGAAATATTATTGTACAAAAAGGAATGGTGGGCAATAAAAACATATACATATGAGCAAATATGAAAAATGTAAAAATGCATATATATATGAGCAAATAATATTTGGGTAAAAGGAATACTAATGTCAAATTTATAGAGTTAAGAAAAAGTGAAATATTGGACAATAATCACATGCAAATCAAGAGAGAAGAGATCAGAGTTAAAATCTAATAAGATCTTAGGAGTAATATTAGAGAGTAGAAGTTGGCGAACTTTTTCAGTAAAGGGGCAGATAGTAAGTACTTTAAGTTTTGCAGACCATGTAGTCTTAGTCCTGACTATGAAACTCTGCCATTGTAGCATGAAAGCAGCCATAGACAATACACAAATGAAAGAACATGCTGTGTTCCAATAAAACTTTATTTACATTATACACCCAAAACTAATATAATAGCATATGCCAACTATATTTTAATAATTTTTTTTAAAAAGGGAAACACCTTTATTTACAAAGACAGATTGTGGGCAGATTTGATCATTGGGCCATAGTTTGCCAACCCTTATTCTATAGGGAAATTAAAATATTATTTAATTTTTTACATTTTAAGTTAAATATACATGATAAAGTTTCCAGAGTAATCACTATATGAATAAAAACAGTCTATAAAGTCCAAACAAGTAAAAAGAAACAACAAAATAAGGAAACAAATACACCCACAAACAGACAATAAACAACAAACAATCCAAAAAATGGCAAGAAATGGGAAAGAAAAAAAAATTACAGAAAAAGCAGTTCAAATAAAAAATTTAAAAATCAGGTGGCAAACAAGTCCAAAATACTAATTACTATTACTTATCATATATGCAAGTGAATTAAACTAGCTAGTTAAAAAACAGAAATTGTCACATAAGATGTTCTTAAATGTAGCTCTATGTCCATTAAAAGAGTCACACTTAAGGCATCAGAATGCAGAAAGAGCAGAAAGAAATAGGGGGTAAAAAAAGACATACTAGACAATTGCATTGGGGAATATAGACTTTAAAACACATGATCGGTGTTAGAAGGAGGTCACTAGATCATTATAAAGGATTCAATTCCTTGAAAGATAAAACAATTCTAAACTTGTATGCACCTAATAAAACAGCCGAAAATGCATAAGTATGAGCAGGGGAAACAGCCCATTGGGAGACCTTGTGAGTAAGTGATGATTTTAGGAGCTTAATGAGATTGAGCACTTAAATTACTAGGGTCATAAAATTGTGTACTCCCTATCCTTGAAAGTAGAACCACACCCCTAAACAGAGTAGCGTTAACACCACCTAACACCTTGAAGAGGAGTGTATGTGTTAGTGTTTTAAGCTTAAGTTAATTAATTAGAGAGATTCCCAAAGGGGCATGGGTTGCTAGAAGATCCTTATTTGCATAATAACCCAGAGGCTAGCTGGAGTCCATTATTAGATTCCCTGCACATGAGCCCTGGAAAAATCAAGCAGAGGCGAGACCATATGGCCAGTGCAAGAAGAGAGTTAGTGAGGTCAGTTCACAAAGGTAATGTTCACTCTACACAAAGGCAATTTACCCTAGCTTCATTTATTATGGGAAACAGTGACTTGGCCAGCTAAGGTAGATGTTAGGAACACTGGGAAGAGTACAGCAGAAAAAGAAAACACTCAGAACACAATTCTGAGGTCATCATTCCCATTATCTCCATTAGTCAGTCAGTTCAGATTGCAATGGGCCGTACATAATATTGAGAATATCTGCTCTTGGCCTTCAAAGATCAGCTGTTCCCTTCATGTAATAAAAGCAAGAAATCAGTGAAAAGATAAAAAAATTGCCCATCTCTTCATATATATGACTTATCTCTGAAAAGATTAGGTCTGGGACAGTTGATGGCTCAGAGGCTGTGAGCACAGCAAGAACTGAGTCTGCTAAGAAATTGGGGATGGGAGAGGCTAAGGGAGATTCATGAAACATGGCTGTTCTGAGGATCCAGGATGGGACAGAGAGGTAGGGCTCATCATGGAAAGCAGGAGCAGCGAGGTGTGCTGGTTTTCTTCCTTCATCTCACCACCCCCACTCACAGATGGATTCCCACACCTCTCTGTCTTGCACTGTGCCCTGTGGAGGGCATCACCTGGGCTCACTTGCTGGACCACTTCCTATAGAGACTGAGCAGTAGGGGTCCTGGCAGCAAGGCAAGGGCAAGAGAAGAAAGCAGTGGTCATTACTTCTTGCTCCCTCTCTGCTTTGGCAGTGCATCCCTTCAGGACTCTGCCAAACCTCCAAAGACCCTTTGGCTATAGACAGCCCTACCATAACGATAATGGCAAGCATTTATTGAGTGCTTACTATGTTCCAGTGCTTGCTATAACCCAGCGTTTGACATAGATGAGCTTGTTGAATCCTCCCAACAACCCCATGAGATAGATGCTCTATTTACAGATGGATAACTATGACACAGAAAGGTTAACTAACTTGCTCAAGGTCAATTAGTTATTAGGTGCAGAGCTGGAATTTCAATGTGGGCTGTTTGACTCAAGGGTCTATATTCTTAACCTCCAATAGAAATAAAATGCAAGCCACACATATAATTTAAATTTTCTATTGCCCATATTAAAAATGTGAAATGAAATAAGTGAAATTAATTTTACTAATAGGTTTTATTGAGTCAAAAATACCATTTCATGCCCTGGCTGGTATGGCTCAGTGGATCAAGAGCTGGCCTGTAACCCAAAGGGCTCCTGGTTCAATTCCTAGTCAAGGCACATGCCTGGGTTGCGGGCCAGGTCCGCAGTAGGGGCATGTGAGAGGCAACCACACATTGATGTTTCTCTCCCTCTCTTTCTCCCTCCCTTCCCCTCTGCGTACAAATAAAATAAATAAAATCTTTTTAAAAAAATCATTTCAGCCATGTAATCAATATTTTAGAAATGATTAAGATATTTTGCATTCTTTTTCTTTCTATATGAAGTCTTCAATATCTGGTATGTATTTTATACTTACAACACATCTTGTTTCATTGGAAATACTTGATTTGTTTTTAGATTTCATAAAATGTACAGTTGAAAAAGTAACTTAACATACCCAAGTTGTTCCAAGCATATTTAAAAGCTATCCAATAACTGGATCAAGTAATAGTTTTTATTTTTTATTTCTAATAAGCTTTTTATTTTAGGATAATTTTACATTTACAGAAAAGTTACAGAGATGGTACAGACATTCCTATATGTAACTGATATGTTTCCTATTATAAATATCTTACATTACTATGGACATTTGTCACAACTCAGAAAACAACATTGATACATTACTATCAACTAAGCTCCAGTCTTTATTTATATTTCACCAGTTCTCCCACTATAATGCCCTAATTCTGTTTCAGGAGCCAATCCAGGATACCACATAGCATTTATTCATATATCCTTAGTCTCTTTTGGTCTGTGATAACTTCTCAGACTTTTCAGGTTTCTTGTGACTTTGATAGTTTTGAGGATTTTGAAGGACAGTTCTGAAGTCAGACATTCTGAAGAATGTCTCTCAATTGGGATTTTTCTGATGTTTTTCTCATGATGAGGTGGGTTTTGGGTTTGGGGGAGGAAGACCACAGAGGTGAAGTGCCATTCTCATCACATCATATCAAGGGTCCATGCTATCAGCATAACTTATTACTAGTGATATTGACCTTGATCACCTGACTAAAGTGGCATTTGCCAGATTTCTGCACTCTGGGTTACTTTTTCCCCCTTTCCATACTTTATTCCTGGGAAGCAAGTCATTAAGCACAGCCAACACTAAAGGATGGTGTAGGAGGGGGTGGGTCTTGGGGTTAAGTGCCAAGTATTAACTTTAAATTTAAATTTATTAAAATTAAATAAAAAATTCGTTCCTCAGTCATATTGGCCAGATTTCAAGTGGTTAGTAGCTACTATATTGGATAGTACACCACTGTACATCACTTCAATATTCAAGGCAAGAGACAGCCGGTGAGGAGGTGAGGTGCTGAAGAGGGAGCTGATGCACCCGAGTTAACTGGAAGGAGGAGTGAGGATGAGAGATGAGAGTGCCCTAAACAGAATTATGGGAGGACAGGAGAAGGCCAAGGCCAAATGATAAGTTAATGAGAGGCATTAACATGTATGATTTGTGTGTAGAAAAAAGAAGGGGTAGGAATGGAGAAATGTTCCAGAGAATATACACCTAACTGTGTGCTCAAATTGAGCCTGCGATTTTGGTTAAAACAAAAAGTTTGAATTTACAAATCTGGGCTCATGTTTCAACTGTGTCATTTCTTAGCTGTGCAATGGTCTTCGGTGAACCACAAATTCTCTAAGCTTATTTCCTCATCTGTAAAATAAGGTCAGTCATAGTACTTACCTTATGGTGACATCGTGAGACTCAAAGGGTGTGTGGGTTTCAAGGGGCTTCATAATTGGCATTGTAATCTACAAATGGAAAAGTATTGTGGGATAGTGTTTATAGGGCATGAAAATTAGCTGTTCTGTTAGAGAAATGAGGTGTGTTGCCCTCCCAACCTCCAGATCCAGTCTCTGCCCCTCTCTGCGCCATTCTGTGCTTCAGGAACTTGTATACTGCATCATCCAATTTCCTTTGTCACCTGGAATCCAGTTGGGGTTGACTGATGGCAGACACCAGCAGGAGTTCTGAGTGGCAGGAAAGAGAAGCCAGGGGATTTCTTCCCTGCTCTCTCCCTGCTTTTACATCCTGTTCTTGGTAGCGTCTGCACCTGTGCAGAATTACAGCTCCCACTGGGAAGCCCCTCTTCCCCACCAACTCTTACCAGGCTCAAGTAACACTATTTCCTTCCCTCACCCCTTCAGCCTTAGGGGTGGCAACAGCTCCCCACTCTTGCTGGTCCCTGAGTGCCTTACCATTTTTGTTCCCCTGACCCAGCCTGTACCTCAGTGTGTTGTTCCTTCATTGAATTTTCTTCATTTAAGTCAGCTGGTAAGAATTCTATATCCTCCATGGACCCTGACCGTAGTGGAGAAAATGATGAGAAAGAGAATGTTGAGAGTGAAACAGAGGGTCAAGTGAAGGAGATTAGAGTGTGAGAGGATGTCACCAATGCCAGGACTGTAGTGACTGAACTGAGAATTAATCAGACTCCAGATCAACATATCTATAAAATCAAGAGGAGAAAGACATTTTGGAGTAGAGTTATCTAGAGACACATGGAAGATGCCAGTGGTGTGGGTGAGATAGAGAACAGAGAAAGAGAAGAGTTAAAGGTTAAATCAAGGTTTCCATTTCAAGTGCACCAAGAAGTCAGCCAGACTGCAAGAGCCAAAGGCATGTGGCCCCCAGCTAAGCAGGAGTACTACCCACAGCGATGAAGACATCAAGAGGCAGTGCCTGGTTTTGAAAGAGTATGGATATTGGAATCATGCGAGTGTGGTTCTGGCTCTACAATTGACTGGCTATGTGTCCTTGGGAGATTTAATTGGCCTTTCTGCGCTTGTTTTTTCATATGGAAAATGAGGTAGAGTTGTGAGATTTAGAGAAATAAAAATCATTTGTTCATTCATTCATAGTCCACAAATATTTTTGAACACCAGACATTATTTTCAGTCCAGAGGTAAATGAGACAGATAAGGCACCTGCTGCCATGGAACATTCTAGTGAGGAGAACAATGAACAAGTAAACTGTCTTAAGTCTGGTTCCTTGGAAACAGGCTGAAATGGAGATCTGCATGGTGAAATGGATGCTCTTAGGAAGGACACTGATAGGAGAGTGAGGAAAGAGAGACTGGCAGGGAAGAGCTGAACTGTGAGGCAGGTGTAAGAGAAGCTTCTGTCAAGCCCACAGGAGCTCAAAAACTGGGATAGCCCTTCAGAGTTACCCCCTAGCAAGACAAGTATATGGGCCATTATACCCACCTCCCTTAGACCAGTCATTAAATCAAGTTTCCCCAGGCAAGGGATGTGATCAAAGTCTAGGTGGTCCCTTCCAAGGACAATTCTCAGAGGGACATCCAGCTTAGAACACTTAGCTACTGTCACTCCCAACACCTGGAGAAATGAGAACCATAGTCCTGAAAGAAGGATCCGGAGGGTACAACAAAACATCTGTTACAGAAATAAATAACTGAACATGATAATTTCAGGTAACAAGAGGTGCTACAAAGACAACAAAACTGGGTAACATGACAGATGGGGGATTGGGGCATTTACATTAGGTTAGGCGGTTAGAGAAGGCTGTGGCACATCATAGCTTCTAAGAATTGGTTTCATTATCTTTTATTTTTTTGAAACTGGTGGAATATGGATATCAACACATCATGAGAAATATATGGTGTCGCTTCTCTGGATGAGGCAAGCTCCTAGATGCTGTGGAGGTTGCAGAAAAGTAGAAGACATTGTCTCTGCCTCTAAGGAGCCTGCAATATAGTTGAGGAAGCTAAGAGGTATAGAAAATTAGCAAACAACACCAGGTGGTACAGCGTTTGTGCCAACGAATGATACCAACAAGGCTAGCAGTGTTCAGGTCCTTCAAGCCTGGTGGAATTTCACAGGCAGAAAAGAGTCAGTAGAGTAGCTTTGGTCAAAAAGAATAACTGGCCCTGGTCAGTGTGGCTCAGTTGGTTGGAGTGTCGTCCTGTAACAGAAGGGCTGAGGGCTCGATTTCCTGTCCATACACATACCCATGTTACAAGTTTCATCCCCGGTTGGGGTGTGTACAAGAGGGCAACCGATCAATGTTTCTCTCTCACATCAATGTTTCTCTGTCTCACTCTCTCTCTCTCCCTTCCTCTCTCTCTCAAAGCAATGAAAAAAATGTCCTCTGGTAGGGATTTTAAAAAATTATAAAAAAAGAAGAACTGAAGCAAAAACCAGTGATCTGGTGCTGGGCATGGAGTGCTTGAGTGTTTGATCTGTGGCTTGGGCTCAGCAGATCCAGGCTGTTGTCCCTTTGCATTGGCCTGTGATGTTTTCATAAAGCATTATTGAGTTTGTCCAGTTTCCTGGACTCAAACTCCCAAGTCAATTCCAGGAGCTTCTTAATAAGGAATCAAAGAAGTCTGAGAGATTGAGTCCAAGCAACTGTGAGGATGGGGTCCTACCAACTGAGGTAGGGCCTGAAGGCAAGTGGAATATGGAATCACATTCCTTCAGTGAGGTTGGGAATGAGATTTAGTTTTGGAATAATATCTGTAGAGCTAATGTCTTGAAACTGAGAAGGAGGCAGAGAGCCCCAAGAGGGAATTTGTGAGAAAAGAATGGAGAGGATTGACTCTGAGAGGCATATCTCCAGCACTTGGAAAATGGACCTGGAACAAGCTTGGGTCCTTGAAAATGTATGTTTTAAAATGTTTTCAGAAGATAAGAACAGTTAGCAAGACCCATAGGCTTCAGGAAGAAAGGGATATGGCAACAGTTTCTGAGACCTGGCCCCAGTACATTTTGTTGCCTTGGTTTGAAAGACTGTTGGCAGCAGGGGTCTGTGCATTCCAAGGGTTTGAACTTGAAGGGGATGCCATTTTCATTAACCTTTAACCAAGAAGGCAGTCATGGAGGAGATAAATTATCTGCTCGAGGAGGAATAATGGTTGCATTCAAAGAGAGAATAAGAGATTACTGAGGCGCTACTGCGAACGACCTCGTGACCCTTCTCTTCATTGGAGGATTGATGGAGAAAAGGTTCCCCTCACTTTTTATCTGGGCACCAAAGGTGAAGTCCCAGGAGTACTAAGGAAAGGGTGACAAAACAACTTGAAAAATTAAGAAGGATATGAATCACCTAAACAAGGAGGCATTTACCCAAGACTTCTAAAGCAACTAAAGAAAATGTATGAACCTTCTAATGAAAATATTGTTATCTAATTCATCATTGGAAACAGCTCTTTTGGTAACTGCTGCATTCACCATTTTAGGAAATTGCTTAGCAGGATCCAGGATCTTGGGATTTCATCTGCGAAATCTACTTGTTGTTAGCCAAGAAGTAATGTTAGAAGGATTTAGGTTAAAAGGAGAATTTTGCCCTTCTTTTGAAGTATGGCTAGGACAGTGGTTGAAAGTGTTAACTCAGAACTTGCTCTCATGGTGTGGACACTAAGAGCTAGTGATCCAAGTGGCTAGTTTAGACCCCTCAAAGATCACTAGAGATGGTGAGAGTGGCAAAGGACTGAGGAGAAATAGAATGGTAGATCGGTAAGTACTTAAAAAGCATAAAGCTGAATAAGGTCAGTAGTCCAGTTAACAGTACTGTAGCAACATCAATTTCTTGGTCTGGTTATCCCACGACCATCATATTACATGTCACCATTGGGAAAGCAGGAGGAAGGGTATATGGGACTCTACTGTTGCTACCACTTCGTGTGGGTCTATAATTATTTTAAATAAAATGTTTAAAAGAAGCCCTGCCTGGGGATGGGGTGAGGGGGGAATAATCCTCATTAACTATAATGAGTATTTGTGTGACTCTTTATAGCTTCTAATGCTTTCACATAGGTTATCTTATTTGCATCTCCAAAACAACACTGTTAGGAGGAAAAGGTGTACTATTATCCCCATCTTACAGATAAAGAAACTGAGGCAAAGGGAGGTAAAGCAGCTCACGTATGGTCACAGAGAGGAAATTGCAAAGGCCAGGCTCAAATGCATGTCTTCAAGTTCTGGATGCCATGCATGAGTCCTTGAGTCCAAACCCATCTGGCCTAGGTTGGGCCCCACAGGTACAGACCCTGAAACAAAGATCTGAAGGAAAGAAGCTTATTTGGGAGATGGTCTGAAGGCCCATAGGGGAGCAGAGAAACATGGCAAGAAGGAGTACATTATACAGTATTTTACCTGTGGGAGCACCTGGGCTCGCTCCCACTGGGAAACTCTGGGAGGTAATGTAGAGTATGCCTCAGAGTTATACCCAACAATGGTGAGGCAGCTGATGTATTACCTTTCAGTTCATCCAGCAGCAAGTGAGGGAAGCTCTCAAGGCCCCTCTAGGTTACCCAGAGCTCAGACCAAAAGAAAACCTCAGGTAGAGAGTCACAGACACTGCTTGAAGTAGGCCACTGTCAGCACAGAGTGGAAATGTACAGGAAATGTGTGCAGAGTCCCCACCTACAGTGACTGTCCCTTTATTCCAGTACAAATCCCTCAAACCTGCTGCTAATCAGACTGTTTCCTCTCATCTTACAATATTCTCCAACCTCATACACACATCCAGATAGGTTGAAACAAGGGAGGGATGGTGCCCTTATTTTGCTTGTTGGGCCCAGGAATCTGCATCTAAGAGAGAAAGAGCAGCAAAAAACCCACGTGTGCATGGAGACTAGATGTGCACATATCTGTATCTTCTTACACATCTCTCTTGTTAGAGTCTACCAACTTATTCCAAAAGCAACTTGAGGCTTGGGAGAAAATATAAATGTTGGTGTCCACTGAGTCAGGGGCTCAGTCAAAAGTCAAAGGTTAGTTGGTTTTTTCCAGTTTACTAACATAAACATGGTCTATCTACTGGGACTCCTTTAAAAAAGTCTAAACATGACCAAAAAGAGCAATTGGCTAAGGAACAGGGTTGCAAATAGTATTTTATTTAGTTTGGTGGATACTGCAGAGGAGGGTAATGGGATTATGGAAAATGGGCTAGCTAAGTGATCATGTGATGGAGGATACAAGAAATTAGTGAAGGCATTTCTCATGGTGTTGGCCACCCACTAAAGAACTGATTGGCTCATTCTTTAATCATATGGCACTTCTTCTTCAGGGTACACGCTGATATACTCTTCATCTTTGTGGAGTAATTTAATCATTACGTGCACACTCTAGAAATTAGTGCTATTTCCCATACTTGTGCCTGAAGTAGGTATTTCAGACATTTATAACTCTCAGTCATTCTAATCCAGTCCTTTGCCCAAGTTATGGTCTCAATTAGAGCCATTTTGCTCTGTGTTTGATACTGTGAAGTGGAACACATGTTCTGATCTTTTAAAAAATATTTTAAATAGCAAAGGTATACTGTGTTTCCCCCTATTAAAATAATTCAAAAGCAGCTGATGGAATCTTTCTCGACTCTTTACCCAACCATAAACACTTGACCCTTGAATTAAAATCAAATAAAAATATCCAGGGGGATGTAATGGCTTGAAATATAGAGCATTTTTATCTCCAGAAAATTTCTACAGCTTTAATTCATTATATCCTCACAGGGTTTTTTTCATTTTTAAAAGATACATTGGTTGTGATAAATAATAAAAGAGTGTTCGGTTTTGGTACATGGAACATCATTTTGTTAATATCAATTCCTTCTAAATTATAGCCGTATTCTTATGTTAATACTATCACATTTCCTAAACCTACACATGAACAAACACAGAACCACTTTAACCTAGAAAATGTGCTTGGATTTTTCCATATTTTGATTCTAGGCTTGTCTGTGAACTTCAAACTTTCGAATTTTGGTTTTGTTTTGTTTTTTTTTTCCTCTCCCAGTTTTTCAGCATAAACTGGAAACCACATCCACTGACAACCTGATGCTCTTCCATCAGGTCTACCACCTAGACAAGGGGCTGGCAATTGAAGAGGATCTGTTTTTTGATGAAGGCAGTGCTGGACTCACCAAGAGCCCATTAGAGTTTCCTAGGTAGAGGACATCAGGTGCAGGCCTGCATCCCTTTACAAAATACAATTTCTTTCCAATCTGTGAACAGAAAGGAACTTGGTAAAAGCAATGCTTACCAGGTATTCTGCTAGTAGCATTGCAACATAGACTCTAAGCTATGGTTGTTTTCAATGAGCTACTACCAAATGGATGTGCCAGAATAATTCAACACAAAATAATAATCAAAGGACACTGAAACACAGTGTTAAATGGTAGAGGCTGCCATATCATTATGAACATATATTAAGAAATATGAACCTACCATATAATTTAATTTTAAAAAGTAACTTGAGATATGATATGACAATTTTGGCTTTACCAAGAAAGGGCTATTCAAAAGCAGCCCAACCAATCAACCATTGGAATTAGTTCAT
The DNA here is from genome assembly GCA_004026545.1 of Mormoops blainvillei. Classification (NCBI taxonomy): domain Eukaryota; kingdom Metazoa; phylum Chordata; class Mammalia; order Chiroptera; family Mormoopidae; genus Mormoops; species Mormoops blainvillei. The sequence continues at coordinate 20,458 of PVJD01007991.1, read as the reverse complement.
TAAAAAAAAGCCATTTGAATAGTCAAAACATGTGGAGGTAAAGTCTATATCAGTGTCTGTAAATATAGCAGTGCCCTTCTAGGAAAGGTAGGTGTTTATCTCAGTGAGACCCAGGTTCTTAGAGAAAGGAACAAGAGAGATCTACTGTCTTAGGAGGCATCAGAGACTGTATCCCAACCTCCACATTTTGGTTGGGGGTTCCCAACCTGGAGAGCTATAATAAATCCCTAGTGCACACAGTATTTTGTCTTAAGCCAGAGACAGAGGTCCTCTTAAATTGCCAGCATCTTGCAAAAGAAAAGATCCCTTTATTCAGAATTTTTACAAATTCTTTTCTTTTTTGAGGTACACCTTACAGGAGAGAGTACAAATATGGAATATGCAGTTTAATGAATGTTTACCTATGTCTACCTGCACCCATGGGACCCACACTGGATCAAGATACAGAATATTGCCAGAGCCCAAGACAGCTTACCCATGCCCCCTTCAGCCAGTACCCCAGGGTAAGCACGATTCTGACCTCTAGCTCCATAAAGTGGAATTGCTGGATCATAGGGTGTATGCATGCTTAACTTTAATAGGTACTGCCAGACCTTTTGCACAAGTATTGAACCAATTTACAATCCTAACCAATCACTTCTTGTTTGATAAGATTTTATTCTTTTGGCAGTGGAAATTCTCTACAGCTCTTCTCTTGCTATTTGCTTGACCTAGCCCATGACAAGTTTTCATTACCCCTCTGGGTTTTTAATGTTGTACAAGCCAATATGGCTGTCATTTGTCATTTGCTTGTGGTGGCAACTACAGAATGAGCAATATGGTGACACACTATGATTTCACAGTTATCAACGTGTTACTGTGGATTTCATGGTAAGTCTCCACAAGACAAAACAAGGTCATCGCAGTAGTAAATCTCAACAAATCATGACCTTTGTTATTACCTTGTGATACCCCAAAGTATGAACTACTCTCTCACAGGCAAGGAGAAGCACCATTCTCAAGGGTCCCCCAAGAGCTGTTTAGAAAAAAGCATATTTTTAAACCTAGAAGGAGGGTGAGAGGAACCCAGGAGGTTTGCCAATGGGAGTGTCATTCAGGCCTCATTTTAAATCTAAACCAGCTGATGGTGTCTCTTTTCATTTTTTCTTTTTTTTCCCAAAACTATAATTAGGCTTAAATTTTTTTGTTTTAGATTTTATTCAATTAGTCTTGGGAAAATGTGTACTATTAAAGATCTGGGCATAGCCGACAGGACATGTGTGACACAAATATTCTGCTTGGTATTCATATCATAAACTATTAGTGCTATTTGTATAGAATTTGGTTTTATTTTAAACATTGCTTAGAAAAAAAAAACCCAGTAGAACGCCAAGTGGCAGTTTATCTGATCAACTCAAAATGTTGCATTTAATCTAATCCTTTTCCAGGGATTTAGAACTGAAATAAATATAAAAATGCCTACTATAGAATACCTCTGCATTTTCTTGCCACCAACCAAGCTAAGAATACATACCCAATGACAGGAATTGTTGCTGGGCATTGCTTTATAAACAGCCAGTGAAAGGGGGATATGGAAAGGGGAATGTAGATGAAGCAAAATTGGCCAAATATAGATCATTGTTGAAGCTGAGTGATGGGTGCAGGGGTATATCATATTATTTTCTCTACATTCATGGGTTTGAAATTTTCATAATAAACAATTAAAAAATCATTTTAACAGTAACAAAACAGTCAAGTTAATAATAGTTAAGGGGTATGGAACTGTATAACACATAAAATGTTTAAAATAATTTATAGAAATATGAACATGGACTGCTGTTTGTTGATATTAAGAAATTATGATCATGGTATTGTGGTTTTATTTATAAAATAATGTTTATTTTTTTAGCGATATGACCTGAAATATTTATGGATGAAATAATGTGATGCCTGCTTTTTACTTAGCAAATGGGAGGGATTGGTCATGGATAAATGGTTTTTGCTGGATGCTGGGGCTGTAGGGAATCATATGCTTCTTGATCTACTTTTGTGTACATTCAGGAATAAAGTAAAAAGTAATTTATGCATATACATTCATAGAAAACCTATTAGCACTGTGCAATTGCAGATTTGTTTCTCTCTTCATCCTTAGGTTATGAAAAACTTAAACTGAAATGTTTTCACAAAACTAGCATTTGTATAAAGCACCTCTGAAAATATTCTTTTATTTGCAGACCACATTAAAAGATTGCTTAAAAGCAATAAAAATTTAAAATGCAGGTTCAAACAAAAAAGTAATTGTTGGGTTCAGGTAAACATCACCTAGTGGACTAACAAATTCCAATGGTTCTAAGGTTACAGTGCAAAACTGCCTGTGGAGTAGGGATTCTGTGATGTTGTAGGATGCCCATTGTGTCACCGGTTGGTGGGCTGGATAAGGCAGGGGTGAAACAGAGCAGCCAGATTGTGCTTCCCCAACCCTACCTCTTCTAGAAATTTACAGACCATCATTTAAGGACTAATCTTTTCTGAACCAGTATCAGAACCTATGGTCTGAGAAGTGCTCTGGCCCATGTGGAAATCATGGGGCTTAACAATAGAGCAGTTTGTGCAGTGGTTAGGGACACTGGCTCAAAAGTCAGAATCTCTGGGTTTAAATCCAGAGCTGTGTGATCTTGCCTAAGTTATTTAACCTCTCTGTACATAAGCTTTCTCATCTTTAAAACAGGAGTGATCATAATAATACTCTATCTCATGGGGTTATTGTGAGATGTAACCAAGGTCAAGCCCTTAGAACAGTGCCTCTTACATAGTAAGTGAATCACAAATGAGGCATTGTTATCATTACCGTAAGTGGACCTGTCATAAAACATTCTTGAAATATGCGTGGATAACAGCCATGCTTCCCATTCTTCTCCACCCAAAGACCCCCTAAGTGGGGAAAAAATGCTCACTGCAAGGAGCTCTGGGAGCATGGTCTGAAGGGGTCCTTTTCCAAGTATAAATCTCTTTACAGTTTAATATTTTAGCTTAAAAGTCCAACAGATTTTACATCCTGCAACATATATAACTATGTTTGTTTTATTTTAGAAAAAATGTGACCCACCTGATCTTTTTTTTTTTTTTTTGGCATAGATTTGAGGATCAAGACAGAGGCTTGTGTTCAGCCCAGGATTTCCTGATCCTCTGGATCCTCAGTTTGAGAAGCTGAGACTGATTTAGAGCCATCTGATTCCATGAACTCCCCAGATTCTCCTCCCAGACAATCTGCTATACTTTCTACCAGCTTTTCTTTAATATCATCCTCCATCCTCCAAGAGGCACTACCTAGTTTTACCTCATGGTCTTTGATAGTCAGATATTGGATCACATCTCCTGTCATCCTCATTTTCAATGGCTCCTCTGTGGCTCTTGATTCAGTCCTTTTTGAAACTCACTGAGTTGGTTTCTGGGACCTCATTGGCTTCAGGATCTCTCCTACAGATTTGGCCATTCTTTCTCCATCTCTTTTGCACGATTGTCTTTTTCTCCCAACTCTTCAGTGTTGTGCTCCCCAGAATTTTAGCACTAGTTCTGGGTTTCTGTCATGCTATATGTCCTCCCAAGGTGACCTCACTGACACCTAAGGCCTCAGTTTCTACCTACACAGAACATTCTGGTCTTTGTCTACTCAACAACTCTTTGCTTACCTTTTAGTGCCAGGATTTCTCTTTCCTGGAGGAACACATCTGTGGGTTTTCATAGAACTGACCCTGTCCCACACATTGTCACAGGTTTAGGTTCATGACACAGGCATGACCAAGCAGAATACTTCAACTCTGGTTTATAGACCTTGGTTCAGGAATGGACATGTAACCACCAGTGAACCAATCATAGTCTTCACTTAGACTTTTCCATGAAGCTATCAGAAAAACAAAACCAAACAAATCTCTGCTGAGTTGTTGAATGGATAGATGCGAATTTGGGCTTTTGGGGTTTCCAGGGGCCATTGTGCCCCTGGAAGAGAATCCAAGACATTAAACAGAAGAAATCCAATAGTATCAAAAAAACCCTGGATTCAGCTATACCTGAAGAAACAACCCCTGGGCTTTTTGGTGTCCTTGGCCAATGAACTCCCTTAATAGTTTTTTGTTGGTTTTTTCCTTTTTTATGTTCACTTACAACTAACCATATGGTGATGACTCCCAAATTCACATCTGTGGTCAGGGCTTTTCTCCTGAGCAAAAGAGTCATAGAAATTAGTGGCAATTAAACAGTCCCCACACAGATGTCCAACAAAGACATCTCAAATACAGGATGTTATTTGCCCAACATGGCAATCCTAATCACACTATAAATTTATATTTACTTGTTAATGTTTTTAAATTTTCCACCAGAACATAAACTCTATGAGGACAGGGATTTTGCTTGTTTATTCATTGTTGTATCTCCAGTACCTAGAGGAATATACACACTAGAGGTTCAATAAATGTTTGTTGAATGAATGAATGAGCTAACAAATGAATAAAACAAGGAATTTTTCTTGACTCATTTTATAATATCATCTATCATATTCAATGAGCCCTATAAATTTTAACTTATGAATAGCTGAAATCTTATCTTTGATCCCATCAGTGCACACACCCCACTACTTATTACTTCAAGCCCAAATTACTTCTTGCCTGGATAATGGTAAAACTCTTCTAACTCCTGCTTCCAGCTTCCTTCCACACAATTACTGGACTTTTTCTAAATTAAAAATCAGATTCTAATGCACCTCTGCTTATAATACATCAATGATGCTGCTGAGATTTTTGGCTCAAATCCTTGCTTCTGCCTCCTTCTCCAGTCTCGTCTCCTGGCTCTCTCTGCATGCTGCTATTGCCTGAGGAAGAGGGAATTACCTGGGGTCTCCCAAATTCATCAGCACATTTTCTGCCTCTGCATCTTTGCACATGCCATGGTCTCTTCCCATGCTCCCTTTTTCACTTTCCTGATTTTCTGCAAAACTCATGTCCCATCCTTCAAAAAGCCTTCTGGTATCTGTCTCTCCATTATGATTTTGGAGTCCCTTCTCTATGTTCACAAAGTTCCACATACACCCCATTGTCTCTCAAGGCATTTACATTGCATGGATTATTTTAGTGCTGACTAATATCTATGTTTTACTTTTCTCTTGGGTATGTAACTGGACTACATTTCTCAACCTCCTTTGTATTTAAGGATGGCCATATGACTTGAGTCCTGACCAGTGGAATGTGGATGGAAGTGATTGCACCATTTTCATGTCTTACTCGTTAAAGCCTTTCATATATGGTCCTCCCTCTCTTTCCCCCCATCTGAGTAGAGAGGACCGAGGACCTACAGGAGGGAGGTGCTATGAGGTAGATAGAGCCACCGTACAGTTCTGCAACCTGGGCCACCATGGGGTCAAAGCTGGGAAAAAGAGGCAATTCCCCCACGCCCAGTAAATTCACCACCACACTGTCTTCATCAAATTCTCTCTTCTCACCCCAATATACCTGCTGGGATTTACTTTTCATAGTTATAAGTCAGTTGTTGTTATCATTGTTGTTTTGTAGCCTGTCTAGAGTTTGTAGTTGTAATCAGAGGGGCAGATAGGATGTAGACGGCTTATCCATCTTGACCAGCACCCCCCCGCCATCATCTTGTTTTTGTATCCAAATTCCTGTCTGAATACCTGGCTGACAGTAAGACCTTAACGATGGTTTGCTAGGTGGACTAATGAATTATCCACATTCATAAAATCACCTATGGCATACTCTTAGCAGAATAGCATTTCTTGTTCTCAGTTTTACAATTTATATAAGTGTGAAAATGTTCGAAATGGTTCTCATGAGAATCGCAGATGTGATTAAGGATAGAAAGTACTGTAGATCCTCCACAGGGAGGTTGTAATATGGGTTACTACTTAACTTTTCTGATGGGAAAAGAATGGTGATAATTTGACATATAGATTTTCAAATGAATGAAGGATGAAAATTAATTTGCTTTGTAAACTGAATGTGACTTATTTCCGGCACCTTATATGTGTATATTAAGCAGAGGTAAGAAATCTATATTCATATATGTGTGTTCCAAATTTAGTTTGTAAATTTTTGATTCCCTAAACAATAACATTTGTAATTCCTTATTGTTATTTATTATAAACAGATATTTCACTCAGTTAACACATATTTGTTGAGATCTCCTATGTGCAATGCTCAATGAGGGTTAAATTCTTAAGAATTAGCTCCTGTTTAAAACAACAGTAATAAAGTCCCAGTGATGATAACTTGCCATTTAACAAAGTACTTTTACTCTTCTTACCTAATATTTTCCTCACAATGTCCCAGTGAGGTGGGTGTTAGGCAGATCTGACAGAGTCTACAGAAGCTCAGAAATTTGAGAAATCCATCCCTGATCACATGATAGTGGCAGAATTGAATCTTCTACCCAGGCCTTCTGGTTCTGGTTTCTGTTCCTTTGTCATTGTATTTCAGTCTAGCTGGGAAATAAGACATCCCATCCACAGACAGTTATCCCATGGTTCAAGGCAGATTATGACAAATGCCACCTGAATGGCCAAATATAGCAGGGATCACACTTCCCCACTCGTCCTCCCTAACTCTTATTGGGGAAGGCAGCATTCTAGAAAGGGCACCATTGATCCAGTTTGCTCACTGTGAGCACTAAACTCATGGTTGCAGATATTGATGAGGTTATTTCATTCAGGACATAATAAATAAAGAGCACAAAAAAGACTGAGAGAATTCCTGGTCCCAAACTGTAAGAACTAGACATTTTTAATTAAAATTCTGGATATAGCAAAGTACAAATAATATACAAGGTAGTCCCAATATATACTTTCAATCAGTCCTCATCAAGGAACTTTGGAAAATTTTAGTTAATCATTTTTTCTGTGCAAGTAATTAAGTGTATTTTAAAATTTTAGACATCAAATAAAAGATGTTCCCAAGGAAAACTAATCTAAGGTAATAGTTGGGAAATGGAGGATTACCTGGAAAGGGGCATCAGGGACTATTTTGGAGTGATGGAAATGTTCTATAGCTCGTTTTTGGGCAGTGGGTACATACACAGCTGTCTATAACTCATAGGAAAGGAAACCTAAGAACTGTATATTTTATTTTACATTAATTATACCTCAGTTTTTAAAATGTGGAAAAGAGTGTTCAGTTACTCAAAAAATTTTTAGAGACATGTTAGCAGAAACATTTGATAACTATTGTTCTAGGCATACATCAGGGGGAAAATTCACTCTCTCTCTTTTTTTTTTTTTTAGATTCTTACTTTTGCTTTTGGTTTCTAGAACCATGCATTTTGACCATAAGGTGAAGTATTCATAACATGTCCTTTCAGTTATGTTTTTTGATTATTAGCTTTAATGTTTTTCTCAGCCACCTTGGATTTTTATGCCTAAGAGCATCCTCTAATAAAATAGAAGAGAAAGATGGGGAATGGAATTAACTAGGAAAAGGTTCATCTTCAGATAATTTGGTGAGTGGATGTATTTTCCTGTTTGTCTTTGTAATTGCTCCTCCCAGAACCTCTTTTTTAGATGAAGAATCTAGTGATTAAAGTAGCTTTTCATGCAAATGGAGTCCCCAAATTGATAATCTTCTTTTAAAGAATTGCTCTTGAATCGCACATAAATTTAGAAGGGAAGCTGCCCTGGCACACAGACATTTGCATGAATCAATGAAGGGATGCAGTGGTTTGCACTGAGTGGAGAGATGCTCAGTACTGACAATTTTCTTCCTGACCTGGCTCTAGTCATCATTTCTCTGCAACTTGCCGATTCAGCTAGGCCATAAAAACCTTAATAACCAGCTGAATCTTCTTGCAAAGAGGGCATGAAGCCCCAGCCTTCTTTAATCTTCTGATGCAGTGGGAACAAGTGACAGGGTGGGCTGTTCTCCCATGAATAATATTCCCATCTCATGGTGTTTTCTCACATACACTACATGGCTGCAAGAGATTCTGTCAGTCCTCCATATTTTCTCTATCTGGTCTCTGCTCTGAAAGGACACCTGATTATTACTGTATGCTTGAGATTCAGCTCTCAGAAATGTGAGGAAAATCTAAGAATTCCACTGAGCTGCAGGGATCAAGAAGTTTGGGTTTTTCTTCTTTACCTTATAGATCTTTGGCTCTAACCACTAAGAGCTGAAAGAGTTCTTTGGCAATAAGGGACATCAATTCATTCATTTTCATTCGTTACAGGTATGGCAGTGATAACAGGAATGAAGAGATAATGGGTTCACTTTCAATACTAACCTTTCCTCAGGGCACATCAACAGAAATATCTCTTGTTTAGAGAGTTCAGTTTCTTGCACTCAGCTACACAAGCACATCCTCAGAAGCAACTTCCCCATCGTCAGTGTCATTACTTAAGAATGTAGTCCTCAATGTCATTTTTTTCTACCTCAATCACCTTTTTGTCACTTACATTCCCTATTTTTTCATTTGTTTAGTCAGTATTTGCAGCTTCTACTTTTAATCCAGCACCTAAGTGCTCAAATAGTGGCTCATTCAAAACCCACACTTCATCCCAAGTGTCTGAAAAATGGCAGGAACTACCTCCCCCTCTATGATTTCTCCATTTATGTGGCAAGGTAGGCATCATGAGAATACTGCCTTCTTTGGTTATTTGCCTGGTGTTGAACTTTCTTTGGCATGTTGCTTCAGAGTATCCATACTGTGACCCTGGAGTGGTGGTGACAAGATTCCTTCTAAGAGTAGCATGGAGAGGGCTTGGATCTTTCATGGAGAACCTCTGAATTCCAAGTAGTTCTCCCAAAAGATTTCCACTACAGTGTACCATAAGCTGCTTCACCATTATACACTGGCCTAGATAATGCATGACCACTCAAATGGTAAACATTTCACCTTTGCACCTGTCACCTGCAAAATCTCCAAAAGTGGCAGTATTATCCTATCCGTTGTACACATAAAATCAGTCTGATACATTTGGTCTGGGGAGAGCCTGCAGGCACTATCAGATGTTGAACACTTGGTGGTATTGGAAAATGATATCATTTTATCACTGAAGAGCTTGCAGTCTGTTAACCAAAACTTACAGGTACTCCATGCATTGCTCCTCAGCAGAATTTTAAGGGTCCCAGCCATGGGTCCTATTGACTCAGCAACATTTTGACACTGAGTAGCTGAGCATTTTTAAGGCACACTTTCTGCCCTAAAACCATCTGTGCTCCTTTGTATTGGGCTGAATAGTGTCCCCTACTCTAAATTCATGTCCACCTGGAAACTTGGAATGTGATCTTATTTGGAGATAGGGTCTTTACAGATATAATTAGTAAAAATGTAGCCATACTGGGTTAGGGTGAATCCTAATGCAATGACTGGTGTCCTTGTAAATAGAGGAGAGAATACAGAGAGATACACTGAGAAGAGACCATGTGATGATGGAAGCAGAGATTGAATGATACATCTAAAGGCACAGAACATCATGATTTTCTGTCTACTGCCAGAATCCAGGAAGAGGCCTCTCTTTATAAGGACAATGTGAGTTCGGGTGTCTGGCCTCCAGAATTGTGAAAGAATAAATTTCTGTTGTTTTAAGCCACCCAGCTTGTAGCATTTTTTGTGTATGTGGATGCCACAGGAAACGCATACATTTTCTGTCATTGTTCACACTCTGCATTGTTTACAAATTGTTTTCTAAGTCTCACACCAGTGAGAAGAAGCTTAGTGTCAGGGTTCAGTGGAGTGATTCTGATGCCAGATTACTTGGATTTCAGTCTTGACACTACCACTTATTAGTGGTGTGACCTTGAACAATGAACCCCGCTGCTCCGTGCCTCAGCTTCCCTGACCTGTGAATTGGGAATTAAATGAATTAATAATGTTAAGGGCTTAGGAAATGTTATTATGTGTTTGTTATATGAAAAAAAAGTCTGTTGGTTTGAAATGGCCACATGGAAATGGAAGTTGTTCTGTAGAGGAGGAGTTAGGTCATGAGCTTGACCTTCAAAAGTTGGGTAAAGCCAGTCAAAGGCTACCTAGGTGGGAGGAACAGTTTAAGCAAAGGCTTGCTGGGGGCATGAGGGAAGAAGGCAGCAAGACTCAATTAGAGCAGGACTTCCTGCCCTGTTCTCCATGACAGTCAGCAGTGAAGCTTATAATGTTTGCATAAACATAGGGTCAATGAGACTGCTTACAGCTGGGCACTGGAGGCTGCTATTCAAGTTCCTAAGGACCCAGGGCACACCAGGACCCATTCCCAATACCTGTGGGTAGCTCAGGATTTGAGCAGCATTTCTCAAATGTGCATATGCATTAAAATGCAAATGTTGACTCAGTAGGTCTAAGGTGGGACCTTGAAGTCTGCATTTCTCACTAGCAGGGTATGCAGAGGCTTCTGGTTTGAGGACCATACTTAGCTCAAAATCCTTACTACCCCAAGTGTGTTGCATGAACCAGCACCATTGCTACCCCTGGAAGCTAGTTGGAAATGCTGAGTTTCTGGTCCCTCACCCCACCGCAAACCCACTGAATCAGAATTTGTGTTTTAATCAGGTCCTCAGCTTACTGACACACTAGCATTAGAGAAGACCTGGATGAGGGGACTTGGGGTAGCCCAGCTTGCTAGAGGAGAGGATCTAGTGGCCTCCGTTCTCAGACCTAGCTACACAATAGATCCTTGTGGGTGGCTTTGAAAAATCTTGTCCAGGTCAAAGCGGTTCATCTAAATCAAAATCTCTGCAAGTGGGGCCCTGGGGAATCAGTATTATTTTTAAACTCCCGGGTGATTTTAATGTGTACTCAGGGTTGAGAACCACAGGGCTAGGGAAAAACTCCAAACAGAGCTGGAGAGACTGTGGCCATCTGGAGTTCTTGGCAGGGTTTGGGTCCTTTTTTCCCAACACAGCACAGCATTTAAAAGCCTGGACTATGGAGCAGTGCAGGCTTGCCTAGGTTCAAACCTTATTGTGTGCCACTTACCAGCTGTGTGATGGTCAAGGTACCTAACTTCTTTGCCTCTGTTTCTCTCCAATGGGGATGATAATAATAGGAACTTTGCCATAGGGTGTTAATGAGGATTAAATGAGTTAAATTGTAAAGTGCTCATTACTGTGCTTAACACACAGTGCTGTGTGTTTTGTTCATTAAATACATATTTAGTTCCTTCTGATGAGGGTCATCAAAGGTTTCTCATTTTCTTCTTACTGTACCCCATCCTTGGTGCTAGGTTCTTGGGCAGCTATCACACCTCTGATTAGGTGCTCAATGAATGTTTCAGGGATCCATGAGTGAATGGTTACAATGCCCCCTTGTGTATTCAGTGAGAAGAAATAACAAAACACACAGTTGGTTCTCCATACAGTATGGGTAGTATGAACAACTGTCTTGGTTTGCCCTGGAAAGAGGGGTTTCCCTGGACATGGGTCTTATGGTGCTAACGCTAGTGAAATCCCAGGAAACCTACACAGAGTTGGTCACCCTAAGTATGAGCACAGCTGAAGTGTCCATTTCCTCAAAATACTGTTTCCTAATAAGTACAAGGACAGGCTTCCAAGGCCAACTCATTTCTGTGAACATAAGAAAGGCAACGGTGATTCGCTTCCTAGCCATGGGATATATGCATGTGTGTGTGTGTGCAGGCACATACACACACACAGCAGTAACAGTAGTAGCTGAAACGTATGCACTATGGTAAGCAGTTTGCATACTTAAGAGGAAGCATTGGATGGCCTGGTTCAAATCCTGGTTATGCCACTTAATAGCTATATGATATTGGGTATGTTTCTTAGCCTCCCTGTCCCTCAGTTTCTCCATCTGCAAAACGGAGATAATAATAGTACTCACCTTTCAGGGTTCTTAGGAGAATAGATGTGTTGATGTATGTGAAGCATTTAGAAGAGTGCTGGATGCTTAATAAGTTCAAATGATGTTGGGGATTATTATTATTATCACTGTCAATATTAACACTGCCAGACAACATGCATCCTTCCTATGCTTCTCTCCCTTTCTCACTTCCCAGACTCTTCCCTTTGCCATTAATCCTCTGCACACTGCCTTCTGTTTACTCTCCCTGCTCTCTCCCTCCCCTACCAGAGGAGCCATCAACAATTTACCCTGCTGAGATGGACAGAGCCCCCAGTCCATTTTCACACACACAGACCAAATGCCTGCCTCGTGTTATATGCCACTACAGCATTATGAATCTGTGTTAAACGGCATTAGTGTGAACATAGAAAATCAATACACCTATTTTTCTCCTTTGACTGGTGGATCAGAGCCAAGAGGTAGGTGGCAGTGGATGGCGAACATGTGATAAGTTCTGTCCCTATAACCTTAAAGATGAGATGGAGAATCTTAAGCCAATCACTATTAAAATTAAGTTATTAATGTTCGAAGAATGAGTCAGAGTGCCAAGTAATATAGGTTTCTGGTGGAGCAGTAAGGCATTTCTCAATCTTCTCCCATTCACTATTTCTCACACATAATTTGGCTGAAAGTATACAAGCCACATATCAGATATGCAGGTGATTAGAAAAATAACAAATACTTTTAATGGAGAGTAAGGAAACAAAATCATCATGACCCTTAAAGCAATGGATGAAATATAACCAGATGAAATTAACATTGATAAATGTAAATCTTGTACAAGAGTCCAAATAAAACCCCACTTGAACATATATAAATTAATATATTCTATATTATTATACTATATATATCACATAATTAATATATTAATTATATATATAATTTATTATATTCATTACCTAATGAATAATACAATAGAATATAATATATTACTATATATATCTTACAATTTTTCATATTGTTTGGATGCAGAAATTCACCTTAAAGAAAAAGTGTGTGGACAGGTGGGTCGAGGGAATGGTAGAAAGAGGGAATAGAAATAAAGTTAGTGTAGAACTAATAATAATATTTAAAAACTGGAGAGCAGCCTACAAATATGTCAGTGGGGATTGATAACTAAATTATGGTAAATGTAAGCAAAAGAAAATGAGGCAATTTTTAAAAATGATACTGTACCAAGTGAGTATTTCTCAAACCAGGATCTGAAAACCTTTTGCAACAAAATTTTCTGGGATTTCTAGGCCCCCCCTAACCTAATGAATGAGTATCTCTGGGGGAGGATCGGGGGAAATATGTTTTTTTAACAAGCACCCTCAGATAATTCTGATACAAACATAAAGTTTGAGAATTTCTGTGTAAAAGAACATTTAATGATATGAGAAGGTGTTCATGATATAATAAGTGACAAAACAAGTTCAAAGCAAGATGGTCCCTTTTATATAAAAATACACATTTGTGTAGAAGAAATTATGGAAAGATAAAGGCCCAAATGATAGGCATGGTTAAATTAATGTTATATGGAAAGATGGTGTGCAGATGGGTAGTCTCGCTTTATTATGTACTTGTCATAAAATACCTGCAATATTTCATTTAAGGAGGTAAAAATATATTTATATTAAAACAGTATTGGATATAAGGGCAATGGAGAGGAAGAGTCAAAAAGGATCCAAAGTTTAAAAGAATGGTGATGCATTAATGCAGCAAGGAAGTCACAAGGATAAACTGGTTTAGGGAAGAATGATGAGTTGCTTTTGAACGTGGCAAGTTTGAGGTAGTACTGATGGCATATCCAGCAGGAAACAAACAAAAGGCAGCTGGGATTCTGGGTCGAGAATCCAAAGAATTGAGTGGAGCTACAGTTGTTTATTTAAAGACAATAAAAGTTGTAACATTGGCTTAATCCAGGTGGAATATCAAATAAAGATAGAAGAGAAAGTGGCCAAGATCAGCTCTCTAGAGCATGCCTTTGATTAGTGGAAAGGAAAGGAAGAAAAGTCAGTAAAGGAACAAAAGAGAGCATGGTCAGAAAGGCAGAGGATGAGCCAGTAAATTCTAGTGTTACTAACCATGTCCCAGAGGAAAGTTTTGGAGAGAAGTCAAAGATTCAGCCACTGGTGTGGACAAATAAGTCAGTGGGGACTTTCTACAGAGCTGTTTTGGAGAGTAGTGACATCCATAGCCAGGTGGCAAGGAGTTAAGGCATAATCAAGTAGTGAGGAAAATGAAAGAGCTAGTGCAGCCATTTCTGCATTTTGAGATTACTTAGTGGCCTCTCTCATTGTGGAGAATGACTCCCTGGTCTTCATGCTCCTTCGAGATGAAGTTAGGACAATTTCTCCCAGCATCCTTTCGCCCAGGGAAAATGAACTGGAATTTGGGAGTTTCTCTTTCCATGAAACTTGCAGTCACCTGTGCAATATAATTTTTTGAAAAGTAATTTATATTTCCCCTCCCTACATTTTTCCTTTTCTTTCCCTACTCTGTTTCTTTTTCCATGGTGAAGGTTTGAGGCTGGAGAAAGTATAGAAGTTACCAACAAAATATTTCCCTTCCTGGCTTTTGTTTCCAAAAGTCTCAATCCTTCCAGGGAATTGTAATACTGTCCTAGAGTGGGAGGCAAAAGAAAGAGAATATTTTTGAGGAGAAGATTTTCCTAAAACAAAAAGAAATTCCTCTGATTTAGGATGGGAGAAATGTCTGAGAGCCTGGAGAACCACAAGTCCCTACATTCTTCATCCTAGCAGTACCAGAGGAGGAGGCCGATTTCAGACAATAGAGCTAAAGGAGAAAAGCTGAGTCAAGACCTAGGCTCTCAACCAGCCAGGGTTTCCACAGCTACTAGCACAGCCAAATGCTAGCAGAGTCTAGAGAGCTGAAGGGATTCTTTGGTTTGGGTCTATGACATCGCAGTGATACCTCTGGACCTCAGGTGTGGTCCAGAGAACCACACCTAAAGAGTGGAGGAAAGGACCCAAGAATGTCTGGGGTTGAAATTCCTAGCAGCTTGGCAGGATGAGGGTGGTTTCTTTATCGACAATAAAAACAAGCAATGTTTCTTGCTCCCCTGAGCTTGTGGATTGAGATTTATGTCTACTGCACTTGGGAAGTCAGATTTATATTCTCAAGCAAGATGACTGCTTTCTTCCCCTGGGAAGAAAACCAAGGCATTGGAATGAGGAGCTTCAGATGATGTGACAACTGGTATATAGGCAGTAGTCAGTTCGGTAAGATGTCTAGAGAAGAGTGAAAAATGGTGAACTTATTGTCAGAGAAAATGGATTCTAGTCCATCTCTGCTGCTTCAGCTTTATGCAGGTTCAGCCAAGATATTCCATCTCCCTGGACTTTGGTTTCCTCTTATGTAAAATGAAAGCATTAGATTAAGTGACTGCTTAGGCTCCTCCCACATTCAAACAGCCTTTGGCTTGGTATTCTCTTTTCTAATGGTAAACTGAGTTTTTCTCTCTAAGAAATGAGGTCCATTTAGCAGCCCTATAACCTCTAAGCTACTGTCAACTAGCCTTGTGCATGGGAGAAAACCAGCAAGCTGGGGCAGCTTACATTACTGAGGAGGATACAAGAGTGCATTTTGGACTCCAGAGATGGTCCCTGAGCTTCTTCAGATTTAATTGAGGGGAGCAGAGAGTGATAAAACCACCAAGTTGACTCTTTAAGGCTGGGCCATCCAGTGAAGATGGGTTTGCATACCAGTCTCGAAGGGCTAATTTATCACTCTGGAGAGCCATTTTTTTATTAACACATTGTCAGTACTGCTGGGGATTGGCTAGGCTACCTTTGGAAGAGGTTAAATTGCCTTTTAATCAGTGTATGGAAGAACAAAGCTCTGTTCCATCATGGCATAGCAGCCTTGCTAATTTGACATCTTATAAAAGCCAAGGCAGGTCTAATTACACCTGTGTGATACAACCAGGATTATTTCCAGAGAGGCATAAGGCAGGAAAGGAGGGTTTCTGTAGCTGTTATCCCAACTGGCATAATTGATGTGGGTGCAGTGGGTTATAGCTAATGGTCTGTGTTTAATTATGGGGGCAGTGACACGGGTTTCCAGGATGATAAGGCACTAACCACATGATGTAGCACTTGCTCAGTGATGAGCTCACTGGCCAGGGTCAGTACAGTAGCAAGGTGGTCTAAATTCCATGTTTCTCCTGGAATGTGGGCTTGGTCCCCAGGAGGCACAGGGTTATATTTATAAGTGTCCAAATCCTCTCTGACAAGGTCTCCTGGGTGAACAGTCCATACAGTCCCTAGGTGAAAGTGCTTTGAAATCCACAACTCTAGGAATTCATTCCTCATTTAAACCAGGATAGTTTACATTGATATGAATATGTAAATATGTATATTAACATATGTATATTGATTTACAAATGTAAATACATATATGTACATATGTATATTGATATCTAAAACTCATCAGCCACAGTGGAAAGATGGTACTAGTACTTTTCACCTGGTCTCATTCCTAGGAGCAGTAAAACAACAAACAAACTATCCTTTCTCTACTAGCTTAAAAAATAATGACAGTAACTGTTGTCAAACTGCATGTTATCACACCATATCTATTATCAACTTTTAGCAATAGAACCTTCAGGTTTTAGCTGGACACATGGCTGCCCAGCTAGAGACTAAATTTCTCAGCCTCTGTGGCAGCAGTGTGAGACCATGTGACTTGGTTTTAACCAATAAGAAAGGAAAAGAAGTGATGTGTGTAACATCTGGGTCATTCTGTAAAAGGAAACTACTCATTCTACCTGTCAACTGCTTACAAACTTGGATCTTGATAGAACTAGATCTCTATCTTGTTTAAGCCATTGTTATTTTGGTTCCTGTTAAAACAAATGCAGTGATTTATATCAGTAAAGCACCTTCCAGTTTGCAAAGCACTTTCTGTTATATGCTTTACCTCTTAGCTGCACAAGACAAGTAGATGAAGTAGACAGGTAGGGTGTGCTTAGAGCATCACCCTGACAGGGGATGAAACCAAGGCTCAGAGAGACCATACATTTTGCCCTCAGTCACATACCTATGTGACATGGAACTACATCTTGAACCCAGGTATTCTGGCTTTTGTTCAAGTGCTCTTTTGACTGTAATATTGCTTCTTCACCATTGGAAACTTCAAGACAAGGTCCTATATGTGCGTGAGAGGGAAATCTCCATTCATCAAAACTCTTGCAATTTTGGTGGCTTAAGAATCCCATCCAGCTCTTCTCTCCTTTATATCTCCTACAGACCATCCACCAAAATAACAAAAATGCAAAGTTCCATAAAGTAGGGTTTTTGTTTAAATGGCTGATAGCCTTGCTTAATATCAGAAGTTCTGAGGGTCAGGGGTGGCAGGGGGAATAGTAGTGGAAAGAGTATGTTATCAACAACATTGTTTAGAATTGCCAGCACATGGGATAATAAAAAACAGAACTACTTTTAGTCCTTTTTATTATTGTTTGTAAATTCTCTATAGGAAACGAACCCCTTATTACCTGTGCCCCATTTTCACCTGCATCCTGGATGGGTCACTTCCATCACTGCCCCCTTACTACAGCACAAAATAACAGTAATGAAGGAAAAGGAAAATCATGAAAGGTCAAATCAATTTAACTCTTGCTTTGCTGTCTTTGATATGCATACATGTCCAAGAAATGGCTGGGATGTATTTAGCAATTGTTGTCTGTTACATTTAGAAGAGCTTCTGGAAAGAAAAGGAAAGCTCATCCATTTCCTTGGTTTTTTCCCCTCCCTCTTATCTCCATAGTTACAAGAGTTGTTTCTGTGCATTTTTTAAACCTGGCATCCTGCCCAACTCAAATTGGTTATAAAGCATGGGAGGGACAGTTGAGATCTGTGGCTTGATTCCCGGGTAAGTTGGCTGTTTAGAAAGATAGCATTGACAGCCCAGACAGCCTGCAGATGGGAAGGCAAGTCTGGAGATTCCCTTGTTTATTATGGAGCTGCTGAATGACTCACTAGGTTGGGCTCTTCCTTGGAGGAACACATAAAAATAAGTGCCTAAGTGTCTGGGAGAAAAGGTTTTTTCCTCAAAGGCTTTATAGGAGGGGTTGCCAAATTAAATATAGGACACCAGTTAAATGTGCAGTTCAGATAAACAACAAATACTTTTTTTACTCTAAGTGTGTCCCCAATATTTCATGGGACCTGCTTATACTTACATATTATTCCTTGTTTATCTGAAATACAAATTTAAGAGGGCATCCTATATTTTTATTTGCTAAATCTGTCAGTCCTACTTACAGAAGTCTAGTAAGATTTTATGAAATGGTCTCTTTCAATTCAAGGATAGCCAAGCATTGTTTGTCTCCTAAAGGATCATGTAGCCTGTTTGGTTTTATTTATGGGTCGGGTGGGGACATATGGGGAAGAGGGGAGAAGATCAAGGGGAAAGAGATTGGACAGGAGGACAGGAGACTGGCGTCTGCTTTCTCTGCCAGCAACTGGCTGTATGTATGAAGTTGGACAAAGCATTTCACCTGTCTGAGCCTTAGCATCCTAAAAGAAGGGAATTAAATTGTCCCTCTAAGGATAAAATGATTCTGTACTCTTATGTCTTTCTCCATGCTACAAATATTGTGACAGAATTCATTTTCCCCAGAGGTGATATAGGTTGGCACTGTCCAATAGAAATAAAGTTCAAGCCTCATGTGTAATTTTAGATTTTCTAGTAGCCACACTATAGAAGTAAAAAGAAACAGGTGAAATAATTTTTTAAGATTTTATTTATTTTCAGAGAGAGGGGAAGAGGGGAAGAGAGGGAGAGAGGGAGAGAAACATCGATGTGTGAGAGAAACATCAATTGGTTGCCTCTCACATGCCCCCAACTGGGGAAAAGACCAGCAACCCAGGCATGTGCCTGGACCAGGAATCAAACCAGCAACGCTTCTGTCCGCAGGCTGGTGCCCAATCCCCTGAGCCACACCAGCCAGAGCAAGTGAAAATTAATTTTAATAATATATTTTTAAATGTTATAAAATAATCCAGCGGTGATCATACAGCTCTGTTAATCTACTATAAATCAGTGAATTGTATACTTTAAAATGGTAAGTTTTCTGGTATGTGAATTATATGTGAATAAAGCTGTTATTTAAAAAAAATCAAAGTACAAATTTCTCATCTGTTAATAAAAACTTCTGTTTTTTCTGACTCAAAAAATATTGTCATTTTAACATTTAATCAATATAAAAATATTAATTAGGTAACTTTTTTTACTGAACAGTCAGAATCCAATGTGAATCCTTATAGCACATCTCAATTTGTACTGGCCACATTTAAGATGCCAATAGCCTCATGTAAACAAGTGTTTTTTTTCTGGTCTGTTTAGTGCCATGTTTTTCACATTTTTGTGCCTTTTGTGGATGATTTCACCATTTAAAATGGCCCCCAAGCATAGTGTCAAAGTGCTTGCAGTCTCGTATCCAAGTACAAAAAAACTGAGATGTGCCCTATGGAGGAAATATGTATTACTTCTTTCAGACATGAGTTAGAGTGCTGTTTGCCATGAGTTCAATATTCATGAACCAACAGTACATATTAAGTAAGGTGCCTTTAAACAGAAACACTCTTAAAACAAGATTATTCTGTGATCCAAAACTGCTGTGACCAGAGGCTCACAGCTGGGGTAATGGCTCAGTATTCACCAATTTAGTGTTCACAATGACTTTATAGATCACAGCCACTGCAAGTAATGAGGATCAACTGTACTTTACTTTTTAAATCACTTTAGATTTATAGAAAAGCTAAGCAGATAGTACAAAAATGTTTCATATACCTACCTCCTGCACACAGCTTCCTTTCTTATTGACATCTTACATTATAGTATAACCCATTCATTACAATTAAAAAAACAATATATGCACTACCATTAGCTAAAGTCCATAGTTTATTCAGATTTCCTGAGCTCTTATTTAATGGCCTTTTGCTGGACACCAGGATCCCACATTGCATTTAGTTCTCATAAAGGAGTGTAAGGAGTTACACTTCTCTTGGGTGTGACAGTTTCTCAGACTTTCCTTGTTTTTGATGAGTTTGACAGGTTTGAGAAGTACTGATCAGGTATATAGTATGTTGTCCTTCCCCAGTTACTGGGGTTTCATGTTTGATGCTTTTCTCATAATTGGGCTGGAGTTAGGGGCTTTGGGAGGAAGATCACCGGGATAAAGTGTCATTTTCATTGCATCACACGAAGGGTACGTAATATCAACATGATCGATGAGTGTTGATATTGGCCTTGGTCACCTGGCTGAAGTAGTTTGTCAGGTCTCTCCACTGTTACCTTTTTTTCACCTGTCCAATACTGTCCACTTTAGAAGAAAGTCTCTATGAGCAACCCACAACTGAAGATTGAGGAGTAATACTCCACCCCCCGAGTGTGAGTGTCCATATAATTTATTTGGAATTCTTGTGCATAGGAGACTTGTCTCTTCCCCTTATTTATTAAGCTATTCAATCACTTATTTATATCAATAAGTACTCAGGGATATTTATTTTTACTTTGAGTTATAATCCTATACTACTTATACATTGTGCTGTTCATGTAATTCCAGCTTTGGCCGTTGGGTACTGTTTCAGTTGACTCCTGGGGCCGTTTGACATATCCC
>PVJD01007990.1:0-77495 GCA_004026545.1 Mormoops blainvillei | reverse complement strand
TCATCACCAAGCCCTCATTATATGAAACACTAAAGGGACTTATCCAAGAAAAAGAAGAAGAGCAAAACTATGAACAGTAAAATGACAACAAACTCACAACTATCAACAACTGAACCTAAAACAATGAAAACCAAAACAAACTAAGTGAACAACTAGAACAGGAACAGAATCACAGAAATGGAGACTGCATGGAGGGTTGTCAGTGGGGATGGAGAGGGGGAGAATGGAGGGGAAAGGTACAGGAATAAGAAGCACAACTGGCAGGTACAGATTGGACAGGGGGAGGTTAAGAACAGTATAGGGAATGGAGAAGCCAAAGAACTTATATGCATGACAAATGGAAATGAACTGAGTTGGGGAATGATGGTGGGAAGGGGGGTGCAGGGCAGAAGGGAATAAAGGGGAGAAAAATGGGACAACTGTAATAGCATAATCAATAAAATATATTAAATAAAAATAATTAAAAAATTTTTTAAAACATAATTTTTTCCCTATATAATCCATTCCTTGGAAGCTATCAGGGAGCCAGATCTTTGAGTTAGCTCTCTTGTTACTCTGGGCATGGTGCCACCTCCTTAATAAATCCTTACTTTACTTTCTTGGCTCCAAAAAAAAAAAGAATCCTTAAAATGACAATAGTCAATAAAAGAAAAACTTTCTGAAGACCTGTTGGCTTCAGTTATGCTTAGCAAGAAGCAATATTTCAAATTCTGCAGGAATGTTCAGCAGTCTTCACTGGGCAGTTTTCATCACATCTCAGCAGCACCATATTCTGTGGCCAATGAGCAACTGCTCTTCAGGGTCATTACAGAGTGTTCTGTCTTGAAATATGCTTTCCATTTACTGATTGACAAGAGTTTATTGTTAAGGATTTTATTGTTAAAAATTTTATTACTTTAACTGCATGTTATTTGTATTCAAATAAATTATTCCAGATACACTCTATTTTGAGGGAAGAATGTAACAGCTTTAGAAATGTATAATCTCTTTCGGCCCCATCCATGTTGTAGCTTACTACTTTTTCTTTAACCCTTACCTGAAAATATGTTTTTATTGATTTTGAAAAGAGGGAGGGAAGGACAGAGAAAGAGAAACCAATCAGTAGCCTTCGTTTCTCTCTCTCTCTGTCCATCCTATACACTCCGACCTGGAATTGAACCCACAGCCTTTTGATGTATGGGATGATGTTCCAACTAGCTGAGCCACCCAGCCAGAGTATTACTTTTAAAGTCTCTTACAACTTACCACACTGAGAAGGCTGTTGGGCATGCCATATATTTATAAAAATAGCTGATGTTTATAGGTCGTTTATATGTGCCAAACATTTTCATAGGCATTAACTTATTTATATTCATGGCAATCTTATGGAAATGCATTATCTTCATTTTATGTAAGTGTTAATTCTATGTATCTCAAGAAAACTGGGGTACAGGAAGGCTAAATAACTTGCTCACACAAGTAGTGAGCTAGGATTTGATTCTACAATATTAAATTTGAAATTTGCTTAAAAGATCATCTGACCATGGATATGTTAAAAGCTTATTTTTGTCCTGATAATCTAACCTCTTGAGTACATTAAAAATTTACTGAATTGAAACCTGGAAGTTATTTAGCTTGAACCTTTATATATTATAGAAATCTTAACAAAAGAACCATTCTTTTTTAAAATTTATTTTTTAATTACAGTTGACATACAATATTATATTAGTTTCAGGTGTACAACATAGTGCTTAGACATTTAATATACCTTATGAAGTGACATAGACCCTTCTTGACAAGTAATCCTTTGACCTCTAGAACATTTCAAGTGACAGGGAGCCTATTACAACATAAGTCTACTCCCTCAGCTTTTTTTTAAACAAAATTAATTATCTAAAAAGTGTTTCCTTAGGATTTGTTATATCTCCTGTCTTGGAACTTCTTCCCATTGTTCTTAGTTTTGTCCTGTAGAGCTACTCAGAGTGACTGGCTGGACAGGTGTTGACACGGTAGTCCTTCAAATAGTTGAAGGTAGTAATCATGTCCCTCTAGGTCTTTTGTGCTCCAGGCTAAAAATCCCTAGTTTCTGCAAACATTTCTCGTGCTGCCTGGTTTTAGCTTTCTAGTAGCCAGTTTGCCTTTAGAAATCATCCTCGGACATAGGTGGGTTCAATATGAAGCTACGAGCTTCAAGGCTTCGCTTGCATGTGACCTTCCTCAGCCTCTGGAGGGCACTGAACGATGTGTTTACAGAGCAACGTGGTTTGTAAAACTTGCAAAAGTAAGATACTTAAACCTTAATGCATTAAGACTGTTCTGACTTTTCAGACTTTAGGTGGAAATGCCAGGTGGCTCTGGATTCGCCACAGGCATTCCTGGATTTAGCTAGTTGGGGATATCCCTCAGTGGGTTAGTGAGATAGGCCTGTGTGTTTGCAGTCGCTTCTATGACTGTTAAGTTATCACACTAGCTGTCCTAGGAATGGCTTGCAAGAATTTTGCTCTATCTGCTGTGCCAACCTCTGGTCTGTTAACTTGAGGGAATTGAAGACAGCCTGGTTAGCAAGTATCATTAAGTTCAAAGGGTATTTAAAATAAGTGCATAAGAAAACTTGCAATGATCTGAAATCTTACAACTCAGACATGGGAGATACTAGAGAACACTTTTCCTAAAATTAACAATAATCCTAAACATTTATATCACATTACCAGTTAGTTGTGAAGAGAGAAAAATGTTTTAAAGCAATCAGTAATAAAAACCATGCTAGAAGATTGGATTATTTCTTTCCTCTACAAAAGACATGATAAAACTGCTGTTATATAAGAAGGTGATCTAGGGCCTCTGGAGTAACCATGTTTTTTAGTTTTGTGAAATTTGTGACATTTGTCAGTTTTTCATCATTTTGTAGTCTCTCCATTCCAACTGAACATTAATTTTTCTATTTAGGTTCACATTAATTTTGTAATTTTTAAAGATGCTCCCCAAATTGTATAAGTTTTAGACTATACAAAACCTAGATTCTGGATCCATCCTGCTCTCTGAACTCAGTGAAGTCTGAACAGAAATATTAGAATGAGACTTTTACTTCCTTTGATCTAACACTTCACTTTCACTGACGCAGCCTGGATTCCATTAGCTTTTCTGGCAGTCTTACAGTAGTGAACACTGAATTGCTGAATCAGAATCTTGGGGTTTAATGTAATCTCAAAGGTCATCTAAACCAAACACTTATCCTATGCTCAAATCCCCTGTTGATACATCCCCTGCCAGGCAGTTGGCCCCTGGCTGAAAGCTTCCTGTGACAGGAAACTCATTCGGCCCTGTGCAACCCATTACATCTTTGAACAACTCTAAATTTCAGAATGATTGAACAATGCCTTTTGTTGGACTTGCAGTAAAATTAAATATCTTTCTCTATATATTTTCAGATCAACAGCCTTTATCTAAATCTCCTTTTAAACTGCTTTCTTGAGATATAATTCACATACCATACAATTTACTGCTTCAAGTACACAATTCAATATTCTTGGCAAAGTCACAGGGTTGTGAAACTATTGTTACTATGTAATTTTAGAACATTTTTGTACCCAGAAAGAATCCATGTATCCATTCCCAATGAATCTCCATTTCTCCAATCTGTCTCCCCTGTGAGCCCTAAGCCTTCACTAATCTACTTTCTGTCTCTATTAACATGCTTATTCTCAAATTTTTATACAAATGAAGTCATACAATATGTAGTCTTTTGTGACTAGCTCCTTTCACCTAGCATAATGTTTACAAGTCTTATTCTCTCATTTTATGTTTTTAAACTTTTTTTAGTAAACCTAAGTGTAGAACTTTATAGCTATCTCCATTTGATTTCCTTTTTCTTTTAGGTTATGGGGAGTGTTCCAACCTGTCCAAAATAATTTTAAGTTCCCAACATATACTTCAAATAGTTATTCTTTTACTAATGGCTTGTCTTGTGGTAGCCTGGTCACTGGTAGGGGAAAAAAAGTAATTACTATTTATAAACCACTTAATGCCAATCAGGGGTTAATTTATTTATAAGTATTGTTATTTCTATAATAACAATACTATAAGGTAATCATATCTCCATCTTATTAAAAAACAAACAATGCTTAAGCCAGGTAAGTAACTTGCCTGAGCTTATACAGCCTGGGAGTGGCAGAACTAGGGTTCAAATCCAGTTTGAAAATCTGGCGCTGAAGCTCATACTTTAAATCAGTAGACTCCATGATGTCCCATGACAATCTTTAGTTCTAGTAATAATATCCAGAAGCATAACTATGTACCATTATCTATACATATATTGCTTCATGTTAGTACAGCTCTCAGGGAACACAGTAAATACTGTGATCTTTAATATACAGTTAAAGAACCTTAAGTTCAAAAGGGTAGGTAATCTGTCCAAGTTTACTTAGGTAATCAGTGATCTAGCTGGCGTTTACATCCAAGTGGACCTAATGTCAAAGGCTTTGCCTTTCCCCTAAGATACTGCACAACTCGGGTGGTTGAATAGGCCATTCCTCTGGCAATGTTCCCGGGAGGATCAGCAGTTGAGAAGTCATCCGGAGTCCTCATTCTGGTGCAACAGCTGATCTTTGAGTCTTAAGGTTTAAAAAAATCCATCAACGTTGATGTGTGAGTGAGTATACAGGAATATATATATATATATATAAACTTATGTAATGCACATATGTTTACATGACATGTATATTTTGTATGTATGTTCATATATGCATACACATATATCTATATTCAGATATATATCTGAATATACATGAATGCATACATATGTGTATATGTATGTAGTCTAACATAGCCATTTGGCCTAAAAATGAGTGAATAGTAAATTCTCACTGCTGACAGATTTCTATTCCAAAGATGCCAGTTTTATGATGAAAAATTCAGCGTATCACTGCTCAATCTGTTTCCCTGCTTCAGTCTGAGAATTTATTCATTTTTAAAATACATCCCTAGAAAGTCCTTTTGATGGGAAGGTGGGACTTAGAAAATATCATATTATGGATTTCACAGTGAGGTCCTTTGTTCCTATGCCCATTTGAACATAAATACAGTTTAATATGAACAAAGTCTAATGTGAAATAGGAAATAAGGGGAGTGGCATCACCTAAAGGCAATACAAGGCCTGAGGTATACAGGTATGAGGTAGAGGCTGGCTGAGGCTGTCAATCAATCAGTCCTGCTGAGCCAGGAGTATATGTGTGCTTATTTATGTCGCCCTTGATAGCTGTTATATGACTTATCCTCTTTTTTAATGGTGAAAAGCACTAATTCTATAGTTACAGCACAAAAAAAATGTTCATAGTCTACAAATTGCTGGCTGTTATTACTATGATCATCAAAAATGGTGACAATCACTCTTTGGTGTTGTTTGAAATTAGATTTTAAAATTGTCTTAAAAATTATTAATTATCTTTGAAGCATGAGTCTTAAGGGACATTTTTTAAGGAATATTGTTTTAATCTCCATACAATTTTATAAAATAGTTACGTGACACCATTATTTTATCAAATAATTACTTGGCATCTTTGGCTTTTTTGAAATACGGTAATTGTTACCAGTATGGCCATTTCCCTCCCTGGCTTCTCCTTCTAGGCCTCAGAGTATTCCTTGGCACACGCCTACCTCTGGGCACGAAAGAGCATTTGAAAGACTGGAAAGCGCCTGCAACCAGAGCCCACTGAGGGAGAAGGAGTGTGGACAGTGAGGGGGGCTGCGATTAGGCAGAGACTTACAGACCATCAGTAGTAGTTCAACATTCGTTTATAATGAACACTTTCCTTCTGAGTAAAGAATGGGTTTAGGGACAAAGTTTTCTTAGATGCTATGAATTCAAGAAATATGAAATGACATAGTTTTTATAAAATATAATCAAAAAGCAAAAAACCATGCATAAATGTAGAATATAAATAGGAAAAGTAAACCATTTTTTTTTCTTTCCTGTTAAGTCCACTTCCCTATAGTTTCCAAATATTTAGAGTCAGGATATCTTAGTTTTAATGGAATAAAATCACAGGCATCCCCATACACATAGACACAAAGGAAAAAGGAAAAGAAAAATTCCAAAATAAATTGTGGAACTTGCTCAAATGAATTTTTAAGTAACTGGTTTGTGATTGAGGTTTTTAAAGAGCAAAATTGCCATTAATATTAAATTTAAGCCATATTTCTTTTGTGGGCCATCTTAAATAAAAGTTCAGATACAAATAATATGAATATTTATTGTCACTTTCTATTATTTAAAAAAAAACAACTAACAAAAACCACCATAACAATATTTTTGCAATAGTGGATAAACTGCTAGTAACTCTGTGATCAGAGATAATTGTTATCAAAATTAATAGAAGTCATCAGAGGCCAAAATTATTTGACATGTCCCTTCTACTATCTGTATCTGTTGTGAAAAATAAAAGTTTATATATATATGCCTCTATTATTTAAATATCCTCTGTCTATAGTGTTGGCTTTATTTCTCTGAAAAATCTGTGTTTGTTGGAAAATTCTGGAATCAAACATAGAGTGAAGTTTACATTTTGTTAGTCTGTTGAAACTGAATTCTGTGGGAAGAGACCAGCAGAGCTGCTGATGGAATTAATACTTATGCGATTCAATGTTGCCTAGTGACAAATTGTGTGTGTGAGCCTTTTGCTTTCTGGAAACTACTTTCAAGGTTGGTAAAGTCTGTGGAACGCTTTATGAAATCACTAGTTTCCTAGACCTATAATGAGTACTTCAAAATGTCTACAGTTATATTTTCTGATTGTTAAAATGGATTAATAGTTTTTAAAAATAAAATGCCAAATTACATAGTCTTTACAAAATCAGTTTTTTAAATCAAAACTTTCTCAGGAGTTCTACTAAGCCCTCCTACAAACCATAAATTGTTTCTGTAATATCCTGGCTTCCTTGATACACAGAATTCTTGGCAATAACTAAATGTTACTAAATATATTAAGCCAATAATGATGGTTGGCTGAATGTAATGCTCTCAATCTTATATTTTCTGCCCCTAAAGCAATAGGATTTTCACAATCTTAGCCTCTACCTTAAATGGCCTTTGGGGAAAAATATTTATATATTCTGTATTTTCATATATATAATTCTTTTATTTGTATTAATTTAAATAGGCTCCTGTGATATCTTTAAAATGATTTCAGGGAAAATTTACAAAAGCTTCAAAATCATTCATTGTCACTAAAGGAAATCTAATGGCCAATGATTTCCTTTATGTGGATATTGGTTTTGGTTCCTGGTTTCCTCAGACACACCAAAGTCTTTTCTAATGTAGAAATAATGTCTGGGAAAGAACTACACTGTCCATGTGAATAATGAGGTCATAACAGCCCAGGGTGGGTTTGGCTGTGGCATTGGGAGCCTTCCTAGTGCCAAGTTCAACAGCCCAGGGAGATTATGTTCTCTATTTACTACCGTGAACACCCTCGGAATGAACTGAAGGGGGCAATATTTACTAAGAAAATTCAGTAGGGCAGTGTTTTGGAAATGAATATGGGAACCTTATACATTTAAGATATAAATTGGTTTTATTTGCCAGCTGCCACTAACATTGCCCAAACTTCATGCATACGCACACAATGCACCATGCAGAACAACTAAAGGGCAAATTTCAAATAGCACAGGTTGTACTGTGAATTCTATTCATAGATTATTATAAGAGCAAGTTTGTTTTTGTTCACAAAAGTACCCTCTACCAGGTCTGTCTCAAGTTCAGGAAACTATTTTTTAAATCAAATACGGTCTCGAAAGTCCCTCACGTGATGAACTTTGGTTGTTTTCATACACCAAAAATGATTTCTCCCTTCAATTATGTTAATGTTAATAGGTAATAGAGACATATCAGGATCTATGGTACCTCTCCTTCCAAGAGCTCTTTTTCTATTTCGGGTTTCTTCTAGCCCTTAATAGAGAAATTCTTGCAATTAAATCTTAAACTTGTGCTAGAAAAAGTAGTCACCTGTTTATGTCTGAATGACATTTGATGTTTGTTATTTGGAAATAAGTATATCTGAATAAATATAAATGTGTATATGCATTTAACTTCATGCATGTAACATTGCATCCAATGAAATAGAATAAAAAAACTAATACCTCCACAGTTGGGGATTTTAGTTATCCTGCCATTAACAAAACAAACAAAGCATATAATAAGTATATATACTCATTTTATAACAGTAACCACACCACCCCCAATTTGCTTGTGCCAGAAAATTTGTTCCTCTCTTTCCCCAGCTAACTCAATCTGCAGTAAAAATCCCAAGTCTCCAAATTATACCACTGAATTATTCATTTTATTCTCCAATCTAAAGGAAAAATCTTGGGAAGATTTGGTTTGATAGTGTAGCATAAATGAGGTATTATCTGAAATACAGTTTTAAAAAGTTAATATTTGCTCTTTTTTTTAAAGGGGGATACTTAATAGTTGTATATCATACATATAAAAATCTATATAGACAATTCTATGTAGCCCAAAAATATAAACACAAATCATCACTTCTACAAAATAAGATTGATTGTAGATAACTCTCTCCCTAGCTTAATTTCCCTACCCCTAAAATGGGAAGGTTGGAGTAAATTTTCATAGGACAGAGCTCATTTGCTAACCTAACACCATCACCTCAAAGACTAGGAATGAAGACTTGATTGTCCAAGGCCAAAGAGCTAAACACAGTCAGAGTGTAGGCTAGAACCCAGGTTTGCAGATAGGCCTGCTCCCAGCTTTTCCATCAGCAATGCGGCGCCTTACTCCTAGAATGAGTGCTGTCCCATGATATTTGCTGTCTCTCTGCCACGCCTAACTGCTCAAGGTCATATAATGGCAAGGTACCTACAAAGGCAGATGCTTACTGAGCCAGACCAAGGATGCCAAAGTTTCTTCGTACACATATAATGAAATGTCCTCTAACAACCAGGGAGAAATGAAGAAAATCAAAATAAGGAAGGAAGCCAAGAAGTGTAAGGGGAAGTAGCCTCTCTGAAGGACAAGGGCAAATCATAGATGCGGTGGGGGTGAGACAGAGCCGGAGACAGCATGCTGGATCCCTGCACGTTTGCCAAAATCAAAACAAGAAAAGCTTCTGTAGGCCACCAGATAATCACTTTCCTCCTGCCTGCCTGCGTTTCGTGCGTGTTTTTGAGAAATCATAATCTCCCTCCCCCTCTCCCTCCGTATGCCTCCTCTTCTTTCTCTTTCAGCTCAACATCTGTTCGCTTTTATTACTAATTTTTTTTAATTACTAGGTGTTAAAATACATTTATATTGATTTCACTTTAATTTATTTTTAAATTAGAGGACAGTTTAAGAATTTGCATAGTCCTGAGTTGGGGGTGAATTAAGATATTAAATTGTATTTCAAAAGAATTTACCTCAAAATTAAGGGCCTACTGCAACTTCAAATTAAAAACCTTTCATAACATTCCTGAGGCATTTTTCAAGTATTTGCAAAATGACACAATTGTCACAGTCATATAAACCATTGGCTTATCACCCAGGGGGCCCCAAGTCTAAAACATGGCCTCTCCTTCTGGTATCATTTTCCAATAAATAATTTGCTATGATGATCTTGTTCTGCTCTTGAGACACTTTATGTCAACTCAATGCTCTTATGTTTCTCTACGTCACATATTAAGAGGAATCAAGTTGATTTTATATTGGTACAGATCAAGACTGCCAGGTTTCTTGTGATTATTTCTATCTACTTAGTCATCAAGCATGTTGATTTCAAAGACAGTGGTAAAATATAAATCCCAGACTCAATTCAAAACTAACTATTGATATGTGTTGCTTTGGGCTTTGGGACAAAGTCCTTTATGATACCAAAAAATAAAATAGAGAGAGAGAGAGGTTGTCTGTAGGAGAAAGTGCAAAGAGCTGAAGTCCTTCTCCAAACATGATGCCACTATTTGCATTTGCATTTAGAGGCATATTATGCATTGGTAGAGTTAGTACTTTAGTTTGCTGCTTCCATTGATTTTTACAACTCTAACTCTGAGACTCCTTTATAAACATTGCTTTTCTTCTTTACATAGTATCTGCTGTCAGAGCTGCTCTTTCCACTGCTCTGGTGGTCCAGCCTTCTCTAATGTTGCCATAATAATTAAAATAAGCAGATTTTTAGTTTTCTCCTTGTTCATCGTCATGAGTATTAAATTCCCTGTAACTACTCCCTTCCAGAATATATAATGCCTTTGTCAGACAGTCAAAAGAGACATTACTATTGGGAGGTGTTATTGATTTCTAAAGTGATCAGAAGGAATTTTTGTGATTTAGTTTTTTTGTGTCTTCTTAAATAAGGTTAATGAATTTATGAAGCTTTCGCACAACAGAGCATGTCAGGTTATAATGACCATCTGTGAGCATTTGGACTCATAACGTCTACAAATGAATAGCAACCCAACAAAGCAGGCAGAGGGGCACTTTGCTACAAAAGTGTTGAATAATTGCAGATTATTATAACTATAGTGCAGTATTCACGTTGGTATCGTTAAACAATCCTTCCCTCACAAATAGTCATTCGGAATAAAATGATAAAGTTCATGAGTAATGAGAGAGTATATCTTTTTCTTTTCATATAATACTTTATATTCATTTGCTGTGTGTCTCTCACCTGTGTGAAACATCTTTAAGCTGTACAGCATCTATGAAAACCTAGGAAGAGAGGATTATCTGGAAAAAGGGACCAATGAATTTTAAATTAAGTTCATTTTGGTAGTTATTTGGAGGAAAGAAAAAAGCAGAATTTGTATTTACTGGAATCTGGACATAGTGGGCTGGCTGCTTGAAACTAAGTTTTGAATTATTAATGCTCAAAAAGATTTTCTACAAATGTGCTTAATAAGAAAGAGTGGAATAAAAAAACATATGTACTATAGCAGATACTTGAATAACTTCATTTTGTCCAATATCGTGTCATTATAACATTGATGAGATCCCATAGAAACTTAACTCTTGTTTATAATTAGCCTATGGCGAAATTGGTTTTGTTATGTATTGCTTTGCTTAAGGCAATAGAACATATGGACAATGTTAAATGAGGACTGACTGACGGTTGCCTTTAGTCAAAATATATAAATATATTGGTTGTTTATGACCTTGACTGTACCAATGTCTTTTAAAAGTAAGAGTGTACATAAAGAAAAAAAACCCACCAAATTAAAATAAAACAAAAATTAAATGAGCAGTGTAAGTTAAGCTAGCTGTAATTAGTTCTTGTGAATTGGTATAAGAATATAAATCGTATTAATGCTGTTTTTATGTTATATATATACACATATCTCCCAAGTTCCCAAAGTTCATGTTATGCCACTTTGCTTTTACAAAGGACCTACATTAGTATTGTAAATGCTTTTGTTCATAAAGATGAAAATCCTCTTCAGATTTCTTTTTGTTAGCAAAAACAGGTACTAATGGAAGTTGTGTAACTCAAACTTTTGGAAAGTGGGGAGTAGTCCTTGCTTTATGCCATTTTGGCTTATGAAAGTTTCCATAGGGATGCTCTACTTCTGGGTAGTGTGGGAAATCTGTGTACTGTTGAAGCCAAGGGTGACACACACAGGCTTTATAGTCTTTGTGTGTGTGTGTGTTTGTTTTACCCAGTTACCTAATACATAGGCCCTACAGCAGTTACCACTTGCTTCTTACATGCCCAAAATGAACAAACCAGGTAAAGCCAGTATTGTTACAAAGCCAGTACTATTACAAAGATGTCCAATGCCTGGCCCATCAGATAATTAAGATCATTTTTTAGTAGAATAACTCCTTCAGAAAGGCTTGGCTAAAAATCTTTTCATTTCTATTGTCTCACTTAAATGTATTTTATAGTTCTTAAAAGTCATCTTTATTAAAAAGAAAAGATGTATGTCTGTTTCTCTTATTTAATTTAGCTATAAAAGACATTTGACAAAAAACATTTGCCAAACGCTGTTCTAGATTGACTTGGAAAGAAAAAGCTAACATTCCTTCTTTTAACCAATTAACCTGATATTTCTCTTTCATCTTTATCATCATATTATCTAATACACACACACACACACAATTTTGTCTTTTAATTTTTCACAAATTTGATGCAGAAATCTAAAGCCAACACAAAACGAACCTAGAAACTCCCCAGCCTTTCACATGGTCCAGGGAGTTTTTAGACTGCAATTCTCAGCAATCCTCCGAAAGACAAGAGGCCCTGACATCTCCATTCCATACGCAGCCATCAGGCTCAGTTGGGCCCGAACCAACCCATTCCCCAGGAACATGTGGCTCCATGTTCCAGTTTTTACTCTGATAATCTTTCCATTTAACGATAGTAGTCCACACATGAACAAAAAGGATGGCACTGAGTTGTCCACTATGGGACCAGAATCAACTCTTGCCTAAGGATGAAGACTGAGGTGCTTAAATGAAAGCTAGTTCCGTGAGGATTATAAAGTCTTGCCACTGAACAATGATGTACTCTTTTTCATTCAATATAAAGTCAAGATTTATATTGAAAGAAAACATTTTCTGGCCTCAACCATATTGATAACAATAAACCATGGCAAAAATGACCCTTATAATTGGCTAACATGCCATTTTACCTTTCTTGGAGGATATCCAGTCTGAACTTATATTTTTGTGTCATGGAAGTTGCCTTTGTACAAATTCCATGGTGATTTAAAACTATGGTCATAGCTCCTTTAGTGGGAAAGTGCCCACATTTACACATTTCTGTTGAAATAAAGGTAGTCACCTGACCTGTTGGTGAGTAACTAGTCTGCCCTAACAGTGAATGCATGGACAGTTTGATACAGTGAGCAAGAGTAAGATTTCATTTACAGCAGGACTCACAGGAAATTAGCAAGTAGGAAAACATCACTAGTTATATTTTGACAATATCCATCATTTGTCCTTTGAATCTTACAGTCCTTAAAATGGTAATAAATATATCTTTGTTTTAAATTACTCACAGATTAGAATACAGAAAGAAAAAAAAACAAATTCTTTCCTACGAGGTATTTTAAGCTAATACATTATACTGCAGACTGGAAATACAAAAAGCATCTTATTAAAACACATCATAAATGACCCATGTAGAACAACTTATTTTTCATTAACAAGGTGAGGAGGTGTGGGGCCAAATAAATAAAAACGAACAAGGCAACAATTGTCCCTCCCATGATATCATATGAAATGTGGAAGTAATGAAGAAAACACAATTTAAAGCATGTTTTATTGGTGAATTCATTTTTATATTTAGAAAGAAAAACTTCTTCATGCATCTGGGAAATAGTGGGTCTATTATTTTATGTGAAAAGTAAAATTTAAAAGAATACAGAATTTGATTCATGAAGCTAGTCCAGGGAATACACTAGTAATTTACTTAAAATAATAAGAGCTCAAGAAAAATTTTAACTTTTAGAAATAACTTCTTAATAACTTTGTACTGTGACAGATGGTTACTAGACTTATCATGGTGATCATATTGTGAGGTATATATAATGAAGAACCATGATGTACACCTGAAACTAATATTGTATATCAGATATAATTTAATAAAAAAATCCTAGCTAAACAAAATGATTACTTCTGATATACTTTCAGGATTAACATTCAGAAAGCAATGTTGTCTACAGTATATTTTATATTTATAATGGCATAGATTTCACAGGAATGTAATGACCATTATTACGGTATATTCTTTAAAAAACACATTGCTAAAAATTTGACAATAACATTGTCACAGGCAGTGAGATTCCCAGAGTTCAAATATCTCTTTCCTAAGTTTGAATAGGTGATATTGACCAAGTTAGAGGCTGTCAGTGATACACTGAGTTTTGTAATGTTATGAAGCAAGTAGATATGAACCTATGACTTGGCCCTCCAATAATTTTTTTCTAAATCTCATACTAAAAATGAGGACTTAGGAGCTTTTGTTTTCTCTCTATTAAGTAAAATGATCAGTGACAAACAGCAACCAACTCTGCCTTTCTTAAAATTGAATAACATACACCCAAGTACCCACCAATAATGAGAGGATAAAAAAAGCTATGGTACATATGTAAAACAGGACATTGCTAAGCCATAAAAAATGAAATCTTACCATTTGCAACAGAATGGAGGGTCCTAGAGGGTATTATGATAAGTAAAATAAGACACAGAAAGACAAATACCACACGATTTTACTTACATGTGGATCTAAAGAACAAAATAAATGAACAAACAAAATAGAAACAAATTCACAGATTCAGAGAACAGACTGATGGTTGCCAGATGGGACAGGTTTGAGGGGCTGGGTAAAAAATGCGAAGGGATTTAGAAATATGGATTGGTAGTTACAAAATAGTTCTGGGGGTGTAAAGTACAGCATAGGGAATATAGTCAGTAATATCGTAATAACTATGTATGGTGCCAAGTAGTTACTAGACACACCGGGGGAACAACTTTGTAAAGTACATGACTGTCCAACCACTAGGCTGTACACCTGATACTAATAGAAAATAATATCGAGTGCAACCTGTAATTGAACTATAAAAATAAAAAATAAAATCTAGAAGGAATAAGTTTGATCAAAGAAATCTTGAATTCTTAATGTTTTAAATTTCATTGTACTAAATAAATGTTAGTGTTGCTTAATTTTTAATTTCCTTATGCATTTATAACCAACAGTAAGAGATCTTTAAATGGTTTTATTAAAATTTTTGAAAATAAGAAAACTATTAATATCAATTGGTAAATATTATTTCATAGATGGGCATATTAATATATTTATTTTATGCTTGGCCAAGGTATCTCTATGTATCTGGAACATATAGTTTTTAAATTTTAAAATTTTATTATTTAAAAGTACACAGGTATTTTATGTTCATGTAGAGTAAAAAAAGAATATCTTAGGATTTCTATGTCCATTACAGGCATTTTAATATTTGTCTTAACCCCTCCTCCCAAATTTCCCATTTGTAACATATTATTTTCTTTTGCTTTTTTCAAAGGAATAATCTAGGAGCATATGCTATTATTCTGAGGAATGAAGCTTTACTTGGCCCAGTCAGAACCTACAATCTTTCTATAAAAGAGAACACTGAATTCTAGCATGAATTTGGGGACACTCACTTTAAACGATTGTCACCGTGCTAGAGTAATAGCAACTGTAGAGTAACAGGGCTGAATACAGGGAAGGTGTTTCATAAATTTTACCTAAACTTGTAACTCTGTGCTTGTTAAAACATGGAAGTGCTACCTAAGGCCGCCTCAGTTTAAAAATACTGCATTTAGCTTGAGTGTTCTACAGCACTTAAAACATTCCAGGTGCTCCTCCACTGAGTGCTCCCAAACACAGATTAATCTCATCTAGTTAGCTCAGCAATCTGAATACCTATCTATAAATTTTTAGTTTCAGCTTCACTGGTTATTAACTCGTCTTTATTCCTGATAAGTAGCATTTCTTGGCTATATTGCAGAAGGCATTTGCTCAAAACAATCCGCACCCCTCAAGAAAATTTCCAATTTATGACAAAATATGTAGTGTTAAGCAACAGAGCGAGTAGATTTATGCATATTCTGCTTTGTTTCTTTTTTTCTCCATCAATGAAAATAATTTTCAAGCTGGCAAATCTAGAACAAACATCATTAGGAGGGAATTGAAGCGCAAGATAGGTACAGAGATAATAAGAGAGTACTTTACGGCTTTAAATTAATTCACGCCTTCAGGCCCAGATCAATTATATCCCAGAATATTTAAACAACTTGCAAATATGATCATGCAACAACTGTGGTTATACTCTAAGAAATGTAGAGAAAAAAAGTGATCCCCAAAGTCTAGAGATGGGCAAATGTTATCCCCTCTAAAAATTATAAACTTAAGCTCTTGGTCAGATTCTTGAACAATGGTTAAACAGGCAGCAAGTAGCCTCCTTGATGTAAAGAACCTATCTGAATTGTTCCACATCCAACTCTAAAAGTAATCACAAGGTGTGTCCTTAGTAGCCACCCAATAAATATTTATTAAATATTAACTGACCAGTTAGAAAGGTTGTGTTTGAAATCAGCATGGATTCACCAAGAAATATGCACAAGTTGCTTAACTCTAAGGCTCATTATTTGAACAGGTAGAACAGACCAGCTTATGCCCTGGAGAAAACCTCCAAATCTTGAAGTCTTACATCAGAATGACTTACGTTTTGTTCATATTACATGTCCTTGTGGGGGACTGTGGACTCTACTCCATGCTATCCTCACTCCAGAACTCAAGCTGACAGAACAGACACCATTTGAAGTGTTACCTACTGCAGAGGCAGAGAGGAGAGAAAACTGTGTGGGAGTGGCAAACCCACTATTACAGCTTCCACCTGGAAGTGATGCACACCTTTGCACTCATCTGATTGGGCTAACAAGTCAGATGGTCAAGCCTACCTGAGGAAGAAGGCAAAAGCCTACCCTGTACTCAGGAGGAGAATCAAAAATACCTAGTTCAAAGTACCCAAGGCTACCATAGTTACCTGGAAAATGGAAATTGTAATAGCTATCTCTTATAATATTATCTGTTATAACTATAATATAGCCATCTGTTATAATAGCTATCTTGTATTTTCTTCATATGAAATGTCATAGCACTTTCATTTTCTAAATTAATTTAAATCTAATATTGAGCCACCAGAGCCCAAGCTGGTGAGTAGTAATTTAATGCTAATCCCGATTTTGTTGGGGTTGGAAGAAGAACAAAATTTATCTTCTTAAGTTTGCACAAGACCCCAAAGAGCTTCCATCCTATTGATACTTTGAAAGTAAAGATAGATTCTCCACTCTTCCTTATGTCGTGGTTACAACTAAGAAATAAATTGTACAACTTCAAGTGATCCACTAGAAAATGGGATTTTGTCTCTATTTTAGTGCTGAGCTTGGGCACAGTTGTTTGGAGGTAATGTTAGATTGATGTGAGGCTAAAAGTTTGGTCAATTGTCCAACCTCCATGATTGCACCTTGTAGCCATGCTTTCTGAAGTCCTGTTCTTCCCCTAGGTTACTACACAGGAACGTAATTCTCACCGTCTTGCACACATGTTCTTCTACAGTCTGAAGGAACCTTTTATTTTCATAGCCCTGTACATTTCTGTCTACTTACTCCACACCTCTCTTTACTTTCCAAAAACTGATCTCTCTCCTATCCCTCCCTGAAATGAACTGGCTTGGTGTTCTAAATGGGTGTGTTTTTTCAGAAACAGAGGTGGAGAGATGAGGCTGTGTCGTTCAGCAACTTCTGCTTCAACCCTTGCAACATCAATCGATGTTCTTGAAGTAAGACAACAAAAGCCTGGCCGAATCCTTGCTAAGAGGAAGAAATATTGTGGGAGAAAAATACAAGTTGGGGGCTCAACAAATTATGTTTAGTAATATTTCAAGGTAATATCTTTAATTTGATTATTAAATGAAAATGCAAGTAGAATCAAATATAGTGGCTGACAGAATAAACTTTCAATAAGTGACAGTTTTTATTATAACTGTCAAATCATATCCAATTATCCATATTTCCATGTTTGGAACAGTTACTGGACTGGCTATTTCAATAATGATCTAATCAAAGTGTCTCTATGGATTCGGGGAAATAAACAGTGGTCATAGAACATCATACATGAAATCTAACATCAAATTCCGTTCCTTCATTTTACAGATGAGAAATCATAATACATGGAAACTTTTAATAGTCAGGAATTTTACATTGTTCCCTTTAATGAGTATTGGTGTCCAATTCTATTCCTGTTTTTTATTTGCTTTATAGTTTTAATGTTATCAAAAAAACCCCATAGATATCTATGTATTAATCACATCAGAGCTTCTCATTTGAAATTATTTATAATAACCTACAAGTTGAATATTTTATTAGGCCTCCTTGAGTTTTATTCAAATGGAAATCATTTGGTCAGCAAAAAAATGCCAAAAATACCAAAATCATGTATTGCCCTTCGGAGGTTGTTTTTTCCACTTTCTTTCCAGAAGTCCATTACAACCGGGGCAGTGCACCATGGCAGCATTTAGGATGGGTGAAATGATGAGATGCTTATATCTTTCTTTGCTGAAGTACAAAGTGGGTGACTGAGAAAGGGGAAATAAGGAAGGATTTAGTGCATAACAGTACCTGAAAGAAGGCTCATCAGCAGGTAGTTCAATTTTAGGAAAGACCTGAGAAAAGGCTCATTGACAGATAAGAAAGACTGTCTCGTCCTACAATTGATTCACATGCCTATGTGCCCTTGCAAAGGACCCCAGCTGAAAGACAACAGCACTATACAGATTAAGGTCAGTTGAGGCCCCGGGCACAGAAGAAAATATTGGGCCCCTTAAAAAAAAGAGAGACAGGGAAAATAAAAATACATGCCTTCAGAAGTCGGGGCCCAGGGCGCACGTCCGGTGCGCCTGCTGTTAAATCTGCCTCTGAGACTGTACCAATGGAATGTTTAGGGTTTCAAGTCACTTTAGCTTGGTTTGAGCAAGCATCCCTGGAGTTCTTATGGAGTAACTTAAGAGACCTGTTTAGCAATAGTATATATTCCTGCCATCCTGTTTTTCAAATTTATTATACTTATTAAGTCCAAAGAGAAACTTGAAATCAAAACTGACCCCAATTTATTATCAAACTAGAAGGTGACAAGCAATTTCAGTCTTAATAGTCTGAGAAATAAGGGTCAAGAATCCATAAAACTCCAAATCTTGACCGGAGCTTTCAATCCTGCACTTCATATCCACTTCCTGACACTTGCTGAAAATGTCACTGACTCACTGAGTATCAGAACCAGTAAATAGTGGAGAAAGATTTTATTGAATTCCTTTCAAATGTTATTTTCTTTATTTTTACTTTTTCTAGTTTGAGAGCCATCATTGTTATTAAGCATAGAAGTTAAAAAAAAACTGATTTTTTTCCCTTTTTATATGTTTACATTTGTTTTTTCCAGGTTAAAGCTTCCTTTTATTTTACTTCTTGCTATTAATATAGAATTCCACTGTAAACCAAATCTCAACTGTAGAATTGGAATAGCAAGTTAAATATAAGGATACTCATTGCAGAATTATTTGAAGAATAAAAAACCTGTAATATATGAATGGGAATTTCTAAATACATTATAGTCTATCTATACCACAAAAGACTATCTTAAAAGTGATGTGGAAGTATAGATATTAATTTGGAAGATGCTTAAATATAAAAAAATATCACAGTACAATAAATACTGTATGATATCATTAAGTTATTAAATATTTTTATACACACATTTATATTGTAAATGCATAGATGAATTCTGGAGAGGTAAGTTAGAAATTGTAAACATTGTTACTTCTAGGGGGTAGGATTGGAAAGCTTGTTGGGATGGGGTCTTTTTATTTTCACTTTTGACCTTACTGTACGGTTAAATTTTTTGAATCACTATATAGTTATTGTATAATAAAAATGTATTTTGCCATTTCTCTACCTTCCCATGGTTAACATTATGTATTAATATGTAGTTCATAAATCTTGCAAGCAAGGTAACTCTATTTTTAAACAATTAGGAAGTGTTTTTAAAAATATTTATCTTTTAAAGAATTGTTACAGTAAGATATTCACAACATAAAATAAATGAGAAAATTGGAGTAAGAAGAAATTAAGGGAGAAACTAAATTAAAGCTAAGGGTTAGTACACAAAAAAATATCTTGTTAAACAGTTTGCTCCAGTTGTTAGAGATGGGTTTTTGACAAACTCTGTGCTTTCATGTATCCAAAGAAAATCGGTAAAAGTTATCAGTTTTAAGAATCATGTAACATTATCCTTGTGTTGAGGCCTAAGATCAATTTCTATAACTCCTGTAAGCCAGGGAAGAGTCTAAGTAACAGAAAGGCAAATCAAATCGATTTGATCCCAAATCAATGAGGTTTTTTTCTAGAGTATATCAATTTTAGAAAACTTTATTAATAACAAAATATTGCTTCCTGACATATTTGATCAGTGATGGATAGTTGAATGGTTGTTAATTCTAAACCAAAACTGAAAAAAGTTCATTAAAAATTAGTCACCCTAGGTTTTACTAGAGAAGCACAATCATTGGGACTTTTGTCTTCAGGGGAAGAGGGATGGCTCCAAGTTCTGATTACCTCGGTGTCTTTCCTAACTTACAGTCATGTTGAGGGACTCCGTCCTCATTCCTGGAGTCAGTTGAATTAACC
This sequence comes from Mormoops blainvillei, assembly GCA_004026545.1. Lineage (NCBI taxonomy): Eukaryota > Metazoa > Chordata > Mammalia > Chiroptera > Mormoopidae > Mormoops > Mormoops blainvillei. The sequence goes on along the minus strand of PVJD01007990.1, from coordinate 57,319 downwards.
TCAAGTTGGAACACTGGAAAGTGTTATTTGCAAATATTACTATTACCATTTAGAAATTTGTAAACTACCTAAGATTTCTTTTGAGAAAAACTATCTGTATTTTTAAAAATTACCTTGACCAAAACAGTTCTGGTTTAATTAATCACTTTGTTACTTAAAGTGATGAGTGTATACAGGGCGGTTCCTTGATGAACCAATGTTGCACTGCAGATACATATCTATGTACATGCCATTAGAACAGAAGGCTCTGTATGCAGAAATGTTGCTTTGAAGCAATACGAAGTATATGCAAAACATGCAAACTCTGTATCTGTATTTGGAAAAAAATAAGTGTTTTCGTGTGTGTTTTTTTAAAAGTTATAGGACTCTATGCTATGAGCAATGAAAAAAATCTATGTGGCCCTGGTAAAATGCTATGACACAGTATAAACTTTGCTTTCACTCAGGAAATTAGGTCTCTACCACTACATCTGCTAACATTTTCTTTTATCAATTTCAGACCCCGCTTTTCTTTTCATCTGACCATGATGAAAAGCAACAGATAAATTATAGTAAATAAGTGCAAAATCATTTTTTAAAAAGGTGAAATGTGCAGTGGTATATCAAAATACCCTTGTTTATAAGTTAGGTTTTCATTTTTTGAATTTAATATCTTAAAAACATACTAAATCAGCCATTTTCTCCCATTCAATTTCAACTCCACACTATTCATTACTATATGTGGTTCCTTGATGTTAGTTCTCATTTACTTAATTTTCTCTACCTCTTAGTCCCACTCTCTAATGCAGTTTTTCCAGGGCTGATGGAGGACCTTAAGCAAAATGGGAAATTTCTTCAGAGCTCTGATTTTATTTTATTTTTTTTCCAATACCTGATGTGGAAAAATTTATTCAAGAACATTAGCACATTATACTAAAAATATAGTCTATAAAGTTAAAACAGGCCCTGGACACTTCCATTTTTTGAAGTTCTTGTTATTAAAAAGAAGGAGGGAAAAGAAAGAGTAAGAAGCCAAAGAGAAGGCAAAAAATTTTGAAATGCATTAGAAACTGTGCCATTTTTTTCAGTATTTCTGTTTATCAAATCAGTGCTTTAAATTTCAAAATATGATGTCCAATTTAAAACTCCACTTGGAGATAGCACAAAAATATATACATTTGAAACTCTATGGCAATGTGAGCTCTGGGCTCAATGGGCATCCTGCCCTTTCAGGCCCACTCTTGTTTTTTTCCACCTTTCCTATCTCTTTCCTCACCCTCATCCATACTGTGGCCTGTCTCCTTCTTCCCTCCCTCTCTCCCTTGCTTCCTTCCTTCCTTCCTTCCTTCCTTCCTTCCTTCCTTCCTTCCTTTCTTCCTTCCTTCCTTCCTCCTTCCTTTTCTAGGGTTCCCCCCATCCCGTTAATGCTGTTTAATAGATAGAAGTAAGTCAAGAAAAATAACAACAGGGAATTTTTTAATTGAGGTATTATTTTAGGTAGTGTACTCACTATAAAGCTAATATATGGTTCATTATAAAACTTTAAGAAAATATAGAAATTTATAAAATAAGTGGAGAAAATAATTTTGGAGAAAATCATTTTAAAGCATCAATTAAAATCTCTCTAACATGTTTTTCCAAATAAATTACATGTATATTTTAAAACATTTTTTCTTTTTAAAGGAAATTTTCCCCAGCTTAATTGAGGAATAACTGACAAATAAAAATGATATGTTTAACAGTATACAATGTAATATTGTCGTAGACATACATGTTCTGAAATGATTACACAATTAAGTTAGTTAACAGATCTGTCACATCACATACTTACTTTTTTATCTGTGATAAGAACATTGGAGATTTACACTCTAAGAAAATTTTAAGTGTACAACACATTATTAACTGTAGTCACCATGGTGAACATTAGATCTTCAGAACTTACTCATCCTGCACAACTGAAAGGTTGTCTCTTTTGACCAATATCTCCTCATTACCCCACTACCACTGCCACAAACAAACCTCTGCCACCCCTGTCAACCACCAGTCTATGATCTGCCTCTGCAAATTTGAATTTTTTAGATTCCACATATACAAGTAAGTGAGATCATGTAGTGTTTGTCTTGCTGTGTCTTGCTTATTTCACTTAGCATAGTGTCCTGCAGGTTCACTCATGTTGTCACAAATGACAGGACTTTTATTTTTTAAGGATGAAATATTCCATTGTGTGTGTGTATATATACACACATATATATACAATATGTGATACATATCACATTTTCTCTACCTTTGGTGGATATTTAGGTTGATTCCATATCTTGGCTTATTGTAACTAATGATGCAGTGAACATGGGAGTATTGTGTTTATTTGAAATATTGATGTCATTTCCTTTGGATATATACCCAGAAGTGGGATTGCTGGATCATATCTATGATAATTCTACATGGTAATTCTTTTTTATTTTTGAGTAATCTCCTTGTGGTTTCCTATAGCAGCCATACCCCTTTACATGCCCACCAACAGTGTAAAAGGGTTTCATTTTCTCCATATTCTCATCAACAACTATCCTTTGTCTTTTGATAATAACAGGTATGAGGCGATATCTCATTGTGATTTTGATTTGCATTTTAATGATGATTAATAATGTTGAACATTTTTTCATGTACTTATTGGCCATTTGTATGCCTGAATCATGAAGAAATACAAAATCTAAATAGACCAATAACAAGTAAAGTTACTGAATCATTGATCAAAAGACTTCCAACAAAGAAAACCTCAGATCCTATGGCTTCATTGTTGAACTCTACCATTCAGATAAAAACTAACAACAGTCCTTCTCAAACTCTTCCCAAAATTGAAGAGGAAAGAATACTTCAAAATTCATTTTACAAGGCCAGCATTATCCTGATACCAAAGCCAGGTAAGGACACCATAAGGAAAGAAAATTACAGGCCAATATCCTTGATGAACTTCGATGAAAAAAATATTTGATGAAATGTGTATTAGCAAACTGAATTTAATAATGCATTAGAGGATCACACACCATAATAAAGTGGGGTTTATCATGGGATGCAAGGATGGTTTGATACCTACAAATCCATTAATGTGGCATACCACATTAATAAAGAGAAAAATATGTAATCACCTAAATAGTTGCAGAAAAAAAGCATTTGAAAACATGCAACATTTTTTCGTGATAAAAACTTTCAATAAAATTGACACAGTTATGAGGAACATACCTCAACATAAGAAAAGTCATATATGACAATCTCATAGCTGGCATCATACTCAGTGGTTAAAAGCTGGAGGCTTTTCAAGATAAGACAAAGCAAGGATACCCTCTCTTGACACTTCTGCTGAACATACTACTGAAAGTACTAGATAGAACAATTATGCAAGAAAAAATGTTATCTAAATCAGAAAAATGGTAAAAGCAAATGACATGATATAGAAAGCCCTCAAAGACTCCATGAAAAACTGTTAGAATCAACAAGTGAATTTTGTAAAATTTCAGGAGAGAAACAGCATAAAATATTAGTAACATTTCTATACACTAACAATAAACTATCTGAAAAATAAAATAAGCAAACAATCCCACTTAGAAAAGCTTCAAGAAAAAAAATACATAGGAATAAATTTAATCAAGGATGTCAAAGATCTTCAAACTGAAAACTACAAAACATTGGTAAAAGGAACTGGAAAAAACACAAATAAATGAAAAGATATCCCATATTCACGAATTAGAAGAATTAATATTGATAGAATGCCCATACTACCCAAAGCAAACTACAAACTTCATGTGATCTTTATCAAAATTCCAATGGCAAAAGAAATTAAAAAAAAAAATCCTAAAATTCACATGGAACCATAAATGACTCTGAATGTCTAAAAGCAATCCTGAGCAAAGGAACGAATTTGGAGGAAGCACGCTACCTGATTTTAAGATATACTATAAAGCTTTAGTATTCAAAATAGTATGGTATTGGCATAAAAAACAGATATTATACATAGACAATGGAACAGAATTAAGAACTCAGAAATCCATGCATTTACAGTCAGTTGATCTTTGATAAAATTCCCAGGAATATATAATGGGGAAAGAATAGTCTCTTTAATAAATGGGGTTGGGAAAATTGGATACACATACAGAAGAATAAAATTGGACCTTTAACTCACAAAAATTAACTTAAAATGGATGAATACTTAACTGTAGGACTTCGAACTGTAAAACTGCTAGGTGGAAACACAGGGAAAAAATTTCCTGTTGTTCACTGGGACAATGACTTTTTGGATAGGATCCCAAAAGTGCAGGCAATGAAATCACAACTAGAGAAGTGAGAGAGCATTGAATCTTAACCATTAGACCACCTGGGAGCAGTAAATGTGGGAGGTAGAGGGGAGTAGGGCAGGGAAGAGTAAGGGGGGGGGGAATGGGGGCAACCGTAATTGAACAACAATAAAAAAAGTAGAGAAATGAAATTGCATCAGAGTAAAGCACTTCTGCACAGCAAAGGAAGCAATCAACAGAGCTTAAAGATACTTAGAGGATGAGAGAAAATATTTGCAAACCATATGTCTGATAAGGGGTTAATATCTAATATATTAGGAACTCAAAAAACTTAGTAGCAAGAAAACAATTAGATTGATTAAAAATGGGCAAAAAAGATGAATAGGAAGACATAAAGATGGTCTTCATTTTATTACAGGAATTCTGCTGAGTCTTCTTAAAAGATGGTTCGTTAGTCCCGGCTCTCCTGGTGATTTTTGTATTGGAATCGTCATGGAACCTCTCAGAGGAAATGCGTTCCATGTCACATTTTCTTCAGAACATTACAAAGACACATGAACTCAATGTCCAGTCAAGGAATTAGGGAAGACAGGAAGCCAGAGAGCATTCTGCGGATGTCTATGTGAATCTTTGTCAAAAGTGCATTGTGGTAGAAACATGTCTTAATGTCCCAGGCTATTCTTTTAGTTGTAAAAAATCCATAGAAAATAAATTATTATCTAAAATTTAATATTGTATCAATAACATAACAGGATATTTAGGTATATGAGAAGCTCGTTCTAAGGCTCATTTGGCAAACAAAACATGAAAGAATGCAAAGGATGTTTTGGGAAGAAAGGAGGGCGGGCACATCAGCGAGAGGAGGAAGGGAAAGAGGCGAGAGAAAAAAGGAGGAATTTGACTTACCAAATACTAAAATTTATTGTAAAGTGAAAATTGCTAAAACATAATGCTACTGTACAAGAAAAATAAAACGCTGAAGTACTAGAACACATTTTTTAAAGTCTAGCAATAAAGCCAAATATATAAAAGAATATAATCATGATAAAAGAGGCTTTTCATATCACGGAAAAAATGGATTATTCAAGAAATGGTGTTAGGAGCACTAGATATACTTTTATGGAAAAGATTTTATGGATTCCTCCCTAATTTCTTATGTAAGAAGATCGATTCTAGATGAAATGTATAAGTAAAGGATATAAAGCCATAACAGCAGTAAAGATAATTTAAAAATAAATTTGGCCTTGGAAAGTGCTTTCTAAATATAACACAAAATCTACAAGTCATAAAATATTACTAATATGGCAATACAATAAAAATTTTAAGAATCTATTTGGCAGAAGACAACAACCACAATTTAAAAATGAACAAAAGACAAAAATATTGGGAAAAACCCCCAACAGTTTTAACAGTTAATATGGAAGTTTAACAAGACCAAAAAGACAACAGAAGAACAAGTATAAAAATAAACAGTTCATAGATAAGAAATAAAAGGGTTTTAAGGACATAAAAAGATGTTTAATATTAACTTATTTTTGGAGGAAGGCAAATTAAAGCTACTTTAAAATTCTAATATGCACGTATTTCATTGTCAAGGTTGAAAAGTTCAATAACATAAGGAAATAGGAAATCTTAGATGCTATTTGTGTGAGTGTGAGTTGTTACAAATATTCAGGATGGGAAATTCAGTAATATATATCAAAATTGAAAATGCATGTTTTTCCCTCAGAAATTCCACTTCTAAGAATTTATCCAGTGTATACTTTTACATATGTGAAATGATACTGTCACAACGATGCTCATTGTTTTAATATGAGGTTCATAACAATACCACTGGCTATGCATGGGGGTCAGTTAAATAAATTAGTCTATATCCACATAAACAAACACTATGCAGCTATTAAAAATAACAAATTTATAACTAACACACATAGAAGACAAACATAGTTACCATATAGAGAGATGATAGAGAGATATACTCTTTTGCACTTTGCTTTCTTGCTATAGTATACAATTATTTGGGTAAATAGAAAAATCATGAATATTTGTATATAGAGAGTATCTCTGAAATTACCAACTATGGTAGCTTCTAGAAAAAGAACAAGTGGTTGGAGGTTACTAAAAGACAGAAGCCTTTTTTTCCTCTCTATATCCTTTTGGACATTTTGCATTTGCTGTTACATGGATGTTCTACTTTTCAGAAAATTTCAATTACTTAATTAATGTTTAAAAGAAAGAAAATAAATTCCAAGGAGATGAATTTCTGCCTTACTGCCAAATGCCAGCTAGGAATATGGAGACAAGTTCAGAGACTGTGCAAATTAATTCCACGTTTGGAACTTATTTCTTCCTTGAGAAATAGTGATTGAATAAGAGTTCAGATAGGTACTTGTTATTGAAACAAGGTATTTTTTCCTGGGATTTTCTTGTATTCCTCTCTCAGGAATTCTTGTTTTCTGTAGCAGCCTTTATAGATGGCAAGTGGACGCTCTAAAGCTTCTCAGTGAAGCTGGCTTTATTTGGGCAGGTTAACCTGCACGGGAGATTTGAGAGCCTGCAGCAGTTTCTAAGGCTGGGAATTCCAAAGATGAAAGTGTGTTTTTGAAGTTGAAAAGCACATACAAACCCCAAGGGTCAACACAGTTGACTTCATTTTAGCCAAGCAACTACCAAGCTGACTGAGGGATTAAAAATGCATCTTTATCAGAGCAGCCTCCTCCCTTAGCCTGTGACACTGCCTTCCCCATTTCCGTGGGAGGTGTCCAAGACTCTGATTTTCTAGTATAACGCAAAAGTCTTCGACTTGATTTTCACTAGAGGAGCGGATGAAATTCAGTATGTGCAAATAAGCTTCAGGGCCAGATTTGACCTGTCTTTTCTACATTTTCTGCAGACTTAATGTGTTTGAGCATTTGTGAAGCTGGCGCCTACAGGTTCTTTCTGGCAATATCATATCCCACAGCCCTTTACAGGGAGGCTGTAACATTGGAAGGGTCAAGAGTGGAAACTGAATTACACAGGTTCCAATTCTTCTCTCAGCCCACTGGTGATGTTTAAATTTAATTAAGACCCTAGGAGAATGTGTGTATATATATATATACACACACATATATATATATTCCACTGCTCGCTCGCTCTCTGTGTATGTGTGTGTATTCCACTGCTATATACACAAAAAAACACACACACGCAAAGAAGCTGCAATAGGTTGGTCAGCTATGTCTACTACTCCCTTCATTGTTTGCCTCTAGGAAAAGAAAAAATATCTGTCTTGACATATATTTTCCCCCCTGAGGAATCAGGACCAGGTGTAGACAGACAATAGCTTAAAGCAAGCACGTTGGCTTTCAGACCCTTTCATGTCTATTTTTGGACCTCAAGTTACCTAACTTTCCTAGGTCTGACCTTCAGACCCATGCACTGAATTTTTCCTAACTCTCTTTCTCCTTTTTTCATGGTTCTGAAGGGTGGCAGTGTCTGCCAACCCAAAATATGTCAACTGGCATAAAAGTTATTTTGAGCACTTACGAAACAGCAGGTATAAGAAGAGTACCCTGCCTCCCCCATTTTGTCCTAAAAGAAGGAGAGAAAACTTCCACGTGAAATATACCCTTTCCCCCTATACCATGAGGAAAGAAACATTCTTATCTCTCAGACTTGAAGCTGAGAGAATGTTATACAGAGTCTTTTAAAATATGCTTATCTTTCTTTAGCCTCCCCTTATATTTTAATTACTTTCTCACCTCATCTTTATCCCTCCTTTTTCAACATAGTATAAAAGCCTTTAGGTCTTGCCACTTTGTGGATCTTCATTTCCTTATAGGGGTTCCCATATCACATAAAACTTATATTAAATAAAATCTGTTTTTCTCCTATCGGTCTTTTTTATTCTTTTATTACAATTGACATACAATACTATATTAGTTTCAGGTGTACAACATAGTCATTAGACATTTATATGTCTTATGAAATGATCATCCCTCCAAGTCTAGTACCTATCTGACACCATGTATAGTTATTACAATGTTATTAATGATATTCCCTAAACTGTACTTTATATCCCATACTATTTTAACAACTGGCAGTTTGTATTTCTTAATCTCTTTCACCTTTTTCACCAGTCCCCCAGCCCCCTTTATATCTGGCAACCACCAGTTTGTTCTCTGTATCTATGAATTTGTTTCTGTCAATTTAATTCTCGAGCCCAGCAAGAGACCCAAAGAAGTTAGGAGTTCTGCTTCTTCCACAGCTTCCTCCCCAATACCATCAAAATGTAATGGCCTTATCACCCATTTCTTCAGTGCCATGTTTTTGTGAAAAAACCATGTATCCTAATGCATAGCCAAAATTCTAATATATGTGCTAATGTTATGCCTTCTTATGCAACGTATTTGCATTTAAATAGAGTTGCCTGGCGATTTAATGGTTTAACCTAAAGGGATTAGCATGTCTCACATTTGTACAGCACTTGGTAGATTATTTCAAAGAGCTTTTCACAAACAAGATTTCTTATGAATTTCTAAGTCACTCCAAGGCAGAGAGGGTAGACATTTTAAATTTACATGCACGTTGTTGGTAACTTCAGGCTCTGAGAAGTTTCGCAACTGCCTGGGAGTCACACAGTAAATAGCAAGATATCCACTGAGGTTTAGTGACTCCTGTCGTTTCACCATTCCTTTTACCACATCTGGGAACTCCAAAAATAGATGTCAGTTGTGTGTAAGTGTGTCAGAGTCACCAATCACAGCATGTATGTGCCCAGTGGTTCCATCTGCTTATAGGGCTGGTAGCATTCAAAGGATGAAGTTACAGATGGCATTCTGAACCTCTAACCTGCAAGGGCACACAGGGTAGACAGAAAATATTAAAACTTTTAATCAAACAATAGATGAACCCACTTGACTGGTTGACAGAATATCACAATAATTTTCTTCAAATTTTAATAAATAAACTGCACCAGAATTACCTGGTAATGGGGCTGAAGATTTTGTTAAAAATGCAGATATATAGGCCATCGCTCCTATTTAGTAAATCGAAACTAGGATCTCTGATACACAAAACTTTTGAAAACCCTTAAATTGTTCCTTCTCCTTGAGTATAGATGCATGTCATCTTTATCCTAAAATCCTCCAATGTTTACCGTGATCACCGACAGGCTACAACCTTTGGCATGCCACTCAAAGCTTCCCAGAGATTTATCCCAGCCAGTATTCCCTTTTTCCTTCCTGACTACCCCATTTCTCTCTGATCCTTGCATACGTTCTTCAGTTTTACCCCTCAGGCAGTTTCCATTATTTTCATTGCCTAATGAGATAAACATAATTTTTGATCAACTGAGGTTTCCTCCTTCCCCCGAACTCACCAAATCATTTTCTTTTTCTGTTTTTTAAAATCTTACCCATTATTTTGAAATCACACAGTTCAGTGGTATGAAGTAAATTCACAATGTGCAATCATTACCACCATCCATCTCCAGAACTCTTTCCATCTTGCAAAAAGGAAACTCTATCCATTGAACAATACCCCCTCCCCCACCCCTCCTCCCCAGCTCCTGACAACTGCCATTCTACTTTCTGTCTCTACCAGTTTGACCACTCTAGGTGCCTCATATAAGTGGAGTCATATACTATATGGATTATTTTCCTGAAGCTTCATCCATGCTGCGGCATGGGTAAAAGTTACCTTCCTTTTTATTAAAAAAAATATTTTTCAATTATAACTGACATTCAATATTATATTAGTTTCAGGTATACAAAATAGTGATTAGACCTTACCTCAATAAGTCTAGTACTCATATGACACTATCAATAGTTATTAATTTTTTTAAAGCAAGCCATTCTTTTTAAATTATTTTTTATTGATTTGAGAGAGAGAGAGAGAGAGAGATTTTGTTCCACTTGACTCATTTGTTGGTTGATTCCTGTATGTGCCCTGACTGGTGATCAAACCCACAACCTTGGCTTATGGGGACAATGCTCTAACCAACTGAGCTACCCAGCCAGGGTTTATAAATAGTTACTACAATATTATTGTATATAATCTGTATACTGTACCTTACCTCCCCATGACTATTTTTATAACTGGCAATTTGTACCTCTTAACCCCTTTCACCTTTTCACTCATCCCCTTAACTCCATTTCCATCTGGTGACCATTAACCTATTCTTTGTATCTAAGAGTTTGTTTGTATTGTTTGTTTATTTTTATATTCCATATATAAATGAAATAATACAGTTTTTGTCTTTGTCTGACTTAATTCACCAAGCATAATAGTCTCTTGGCCCATTCATGTTGTCACAAATGGTAAGATTTCATTCTTTTTCATGAATGAGTAATATACAGTGAATTATATATCACATCCTCTTTATTCATTTGCCTATTGATGAACACATAGGCTGCTTCCATATCTTAGCTATTGAAAATAATGCTTTAATGAACATAAGGGTACACATATCTTTTCAAATTAGTGTTTTGAATTTCTTTGAAGTGGATTGCTGGATCACATGGTAGTTATATTTTTAACTTTTTTGAGAACATCCATACTGTTTTTCATAGTGACTGCATCAATCTGCATTCTTACCAATAGTGTGCTAGGTTTCACTTTTCTCCATGTCCTTGCCAACACTCCTTGTTTATTGATTTATTGATGATAGTCATTCTGACTGGTGTGAGGTGATATCTCATATGGGTTTGATTTGCATTTCCCTGATGACTGATGATGTTGAGCATATTTTCATATGTCTATTGGTCATCTGTCTGTCCTCTATGAAGAAATGTCTGTTCAGGTCAAAATTTTCAGCTTGAAGTAGTCCCATTTTGCTTTCCTTGCCTGAGGAAACATTTCCAAAATAAAATATTGCTAAGAGCAATGTCAAAGAGTTTACTGCCTATGTTTTCTCTAGAATTTTTATGGTTTTGGGTGTTACATTTGTCTTTAATAAATTTTGAGTTTATTTTTTGTATATAGTGTTAAGAAAGCAGCCAGGTTTCCTTTCCCTTCCCTTCTGTTCCCTTCCCTTCCCTTCCCTCCCCTTCCCTTCTCTCTCTCTCTCTCTCTCTCTCTCTCTCTTGCATGTATCTCTCATTTTCCCAAGGCAATTTTTTGAATTTTTTGAAGAGACTGCCTTTACCCCACTGTATACTCTTGCCTCCTTTTTCATAGATTAGTTGACCATATGGCCATGGGCTTATTTCTGGGCTCTCTATTCTGTTTCATTATTCTCTTTGTGCTTTTATGCCAGCACTGAAGTATTTCAATTGCTATATAAGTATAGTATAGTTTGATCTAAGTCAGCATGATACTTCCAACTTTTTTCTTCTTTCTCAATATTGCTTTGGTTATTTGAGGTATTTAGTGTTTCCATATAAATTTTAGGATGAGTTGTTCTAGTTCTATGAAAAACTAGGTAGGGATTTGATAGAGGTTACATTGAATCTGTAGATTGTTTTGGGTAGTATGGACATTTTAGTAATGTTAATTCTTCCTATCCACGATTACAATTGCCTTCCATAACATCCCTTTCAGTGTTAGTTTTGACTTTTGACAGATACATATAGTCTTGTAGTCACCATAATCAAGATTTTGAAGTTTTATCCCTCAATAATTCCCTTAGACCTCTTTATAGGAAACACCTTCTTCCTACCCCCCAGACACCAGCTCATCAGTTTTCTGTTCCTATATTTTTGCTTATTCACACAGCATGTAGTCTTGAATCTGGTTTCATACACTTAGCCTGATGCATTTGGTATACATTCATATTATACATTTGGTGATTTGCTAGTTTATTTATTTACTTGCTGAATATTACTTCATTGTCTGACTGTACAATTTGTTAATACATTCACCAGTTGAAGGGCATTTGGATTATTTCCACTATTTAGATATTATAAAGATAGCCACTCTAAACATTTATATACATGGTTTTGTGTAAATCTAAGTTTTGTTTCTCTTGGGTAAATACTCAGGAGTAGAATTTATGAGTCATGGTAAGTATAAGTTTTACTTTTATGAAAAATTGTGAAACTAGCTTTCAAACTGTTTTTTTATTCTTACAATATTTGAGAGTTTCTATAGCTCTATATCCTTGTCGGCACTTGGTATCATCTGTTTATTTTTTAAATGTTAGGCATTCTGATAGTTGTCTATTTTTATCTCATTGTGGATTTAACTTGAATTTCTTTAATGACTAATGATGCTGAATATTTTTGCATATGTTTATTTGTCACCTACATATCTTTACTGGTGTAGTAACTATTCAAATCTTTGTGTACATTTTTATTGAGCAGTTCATTTTCTTATTATTGAGTTTTGGGAGTATCTTAAATATTTTGGATACATGTCCTTTGTTAGATAAATATCTTGCAAATATTTTCCCAAGTCTGTGGCTTGTACTTTCCTTTTAACAGTTTTTTTCAAAGAGAAGAAGTTTTAAAATTTTCATGAAGTTTAAGTCAGTCTTTTTAATGGACTGTGCTTTTGGCATCACATCTAAGAAATCTTTGCTCAACCTAGGGCCATAAACATTTTCTCCTTTGCTTTCTCTTAGAAGTTTCATAGTTGTCAGTTTTACATTCTAGTTCATGATCCACTCGGAGTTAATTTTGTGCATGATTCAAGGTTCCTTTGGAGGGAAGAACTGGACTTCTTTCATTGAATTGTCTTTGCAGTTTTGTTGAAAGTCAATTGGCCATATACATGTAGTTTTATTTCTGGACTATATATTTTGTTCCATTAATTTATGTGAAAGCTATTTTTTGATAACTTTATGGCTTTAAAAAAATCACTTTTTACCTAGCATCTAAGTTAGTTTAAGAAGTCTTTGTTCTTTTATTAAGTTATGAACTAAGAGAAAGCTCTGGGTGATACATTTTTGCATCTTCTTGGCTCTCTTACTAAATTTTGAGCTAAGGGAAGGCTCATTTTTGTACCTTGAAGGTTGCTTAAGTCAAAGGTTTGCATAGAGAAGATAATCAAGATATGGTGAATACATGGTTTCAAATCACATTTTTGTCTGTGTAGCTACCATCATAGTTTTGTTTGCTGGAAGACGAACTGAAGTTCTCAGGTCAAATAAAAAGATCATCCTGCTCTTACATTTTATTCATATACATATATATATATGAATACTACATATATATAAAAGAATACTATACACACACATACACATACACACATTAAAGATAAACTGACTTAGAGCCTCCAGATATACATAGCAACTTTTCTGTTAAAAGGAATAAAACTGGACCTACTGGAAGAAATTCTGATTTCACTCACATGTGGAATCTAATGAACAAACTGAACTAACGGGCAAAATAAAGAGACACATAGATAGTGAGCAGGCTAACAGTTCTGAGGGGTTATGGCGGGTGGAGGGATAGAGCAAAAAAGGAAAAGAACTAATGGATATGGGCAGCAGTGTGGTGATTGTGGGGGGAAGGGGGGAGGTGGAGGTAGGAGAGGTTATAAGAGGGATAAATGGTAATGGAAAAATACAATATAAAGGAACCATTAAAAAAATCATGGGGATTATTTAAATACAAAATATTTTCCAGTGAAAGTGAACCCATTCTAAAAATAGAGAAAACTAACATAAAAATGTTAGATGTATAAAAGTTATTGATTCATATGTGTTCATATGAAAGACTAATAATATTAGTTGTTACATAGTAGTGGTAAACATTGGGGGCTTTCGAGCTCTGAATTAATTTAGAAGATGAGACATATGGTACCTTCAGTGTCAGTACCATATGAACAGAAGTCTTTGGCTTCTAGTATTATCTGCCAGAAGCTAGTTTAATTATGCACATACAGCAAGTTACAGAGCAAGTGGTCTTATCAGGAAGGAGGCAACCACTAACTATATCAGATGAGTTGTCTTTTTTTCTGACCTGTATACAAATGTACAAATAATTTCAACTATAGTTGTTAATTTACAGAAGAATTTCTATTACTCAGTGTCTCAGTATGATAAATCATATTACCACTCTTGTTCTCATATACTTTTGCCAAAATTTGCTGAGACATGCAGAGAAATATTTGTCCTGGGAAAGGTCACCTCATTCTGACTAACGGTGTGCTGACATTGTGAAAATGATTTAGAGAGTTCGCATATCACCGAATCAGCTGTCGGTTTCAGGAAAGGTGCTTAACTAAGTCTAAAGCTTATAATCAAGGAGTTAAAAGGAGGAGGCAGTTTTCCAGAAATCTTTGGATATAATGTAATATGAACTTGACTTAGGATATTTCACCTCTCCAATTTCTTTTGAATCCAGTTTATCATATTCTTTGTTATTTTGAAGTCTTTTGGTCTCCTTTAGCAGCAGCTGCCAGTCACGAGGCTAAAAGGAACATGCTTTCCAAAAATCCTGTTTGATACCATGATCCTGTACCCAAGAATAACACCAATGGGGTTTCATAACATCAATGTGAAAAAACAATTACAAAGATCAAAGTAAAATTTTGATTACAGCATACATGTACAACTCTCTTTTTTATAATGGACAGGTTTTAAAATAATGTATAAGAATGAAGCTCCAATCTTCACAATTATACAACTTTTGAAAACCTTCATTTATTTCTCACCTCTTGTTATTTTTCTTTACTACTAGAGTATTTTAAATCAAATTCTAGAAATCATATTATTTCTTTCATAGATACTTTCAGATGTCTAACAAAGAGGAATTTTTTAGAATATAGAAGATAACAGTGTCATTATCATACCTAAGAAAACTAGCAATAATTATTTTATGTCAGCTAATGTCCAGTCCATGTTCAAACCTTCCCAGCTGTGTCAAAAATATATTTTTATAGTTGATTTACTTGAATCTAAATCTAAACAAGTCCCACACACACACAGTTGAATGATTCCTTAAATTTCTTTTAACCCATTACACTTTCCCTCTCTCTTTTCTCTCTCTAACTGCCTTTCTCAGCTTCATTTCTTTTAAACCATGTAGTTTGTCCTGTAGAATTTCTCAAATTATATTCAACTGATTTATACATTGCAGAATAATTTAACATATATGTCTAGACTTATTTTCTATATATAATGGTTAGATCTATAAGCTTGATTAGATTCCGGTATTCAGGTTTCATTTCATTCTATTTTATTTAGCAAAAGCACATAAGTGGTTATGTGTGGTTTTTATTGTATCATATCAGGAGACACATAATGTCTGGTTTTTCCTACCTTTGGTGATATTAAGATTGGTCAAAAGCTTCATCTTCATCTATTATAAAATTGCCATCAACCATTTACCTAATAGTTTTAGCAACCCTTGGTGATTGATATTTAGATTAGTTATTGTAGTAGGAGTTACAAAATTGAGGTTTTCCAATTCTTTTATTCCTTATCTATTGTTAGATTTATTTTATACATCTCTGATACTATGATCAGTATGTAACACTTATTTTCCCAAATATATTTATGATAATTTTAACTTTGTCAGAAAACAAAAGACTGTTATTCAAAATAATGGTAAAATTGTATAGTAGGAAAGATGAAAGAGACAAGCAGCTTTTCAGTTGTTCTTCACTGGGAAATAGCAACAACACGCACATGATTCATTTCCCTGGAGCGTGTAACTGTACTGTCCTAAAAACAACCACCATCTAGGACAAAAGTACGTAAGTGTATAATAGTAGCAAATTGTATGACAATATAATGATATAATGAAATATTAACATTTAAACAAAATTTGTTAACATTTTCATGAACTTTAATTAATATAAATTCTCACTAAAATATAATTGCATGAACACAGGTATTTTTGCCTATTTTGTTCAGCCGTAGATTTGCAAGAACTAGGAAGATGCTTGTACATCATAGACTCTTTGATAAATATTTATTGAATCAATATTGAATTAATGAGTCAGAGAATTTCAAGAAGTGATTAGTTATCAGTGACCACATCAAAGGAGGAGAGAATTAGGAGGAAAACCCCCTCTGGTTATTTGTGGCAATTGTTCACCATTGTGAGTTAAGAATTCTCATTAGGAATATGTGTGTGCCACCATATGTAAAGTTTAATGGCTTTAAATTAATTACTACCCTTGCTAATAAAGCACAAATATCTTTGGATCAAAGAATCAGTGGCCTAGTATTTTTCTCCTGTTAATAGCCTCTAGTCCTATTTATCCAGACAGGAACAATTTCAAGTGAAGTGTCCTCCATACTTAACAAATATGTCAAATAGATGAATGAAAAATTTATTAGTTTACTGAGGTTCCTGATAAAATATGTACCAAAGCTTTCTCTATAGAAAAAGAGTGTTTTAAGATTTCTTACCTAGAGCTATTATCTTGTTATTTTAATTAATTATACTTAAACTAGGATGGGGATAAATATATTCAAAAGTGCCTTCTGAAATTAAAGAAAATCGAAAGCATGATCTAAAATAATCTTATGATACCTCATTTTTTTTTCAAGGAAGAAAAATGTTCTTGATTTATTGATGCTGGTCTGGTGATTCTCCTCTGACCCTGACAACTCTTCCTCTCTTCTTATACCCTGTAAAGGGTAATGTTCATTGTTTCTCTTTTAGTGAGTTCACTGTAATGTAAAAAAGAGTTACAATGTAACAAAGAGTTACATAAATTTAGATCACCCACACACCCACACATATTCACACAAACTGTATCACCAGTTTTGACCTTTTTCCTGTGTCTGGTTCTGCATTTTTAGTTGCATAATAACTCAAATATGCCTAAAACCAAGTTCCAAATAGAATTTAAAAACAGTTCCATTATATCCTATAGAATTTATTATTTCTTTTAATGATTTAATTTTCTCAGTCTCTCAAGCCTAAAACCGTATCACCTTTATCTCCTCAATTCGTTTTGCCATCTACCTGCAATTAATCACTAAATCCCATTGGCGACTTCCCTAATCTCTTGAATTGGTCTCTTCTGTTCCATTCCCATTATCCCCTCTCTCATTATCTCTCAGTTGAACTATCATAATTGCCTCTTAATTGATCTTCAGACTTTCTCTACTTTAATTTTGTCTCTTGCTACAGATTAATCTTCCTAATGCACAACTCTAAATACATCACCTTTCTAGTCACAAAACCCAGTGGCTCCCCGTTACTAAGAAGATTAAATATAAACTATTTTGTTTGTCATTTATGACCTTTGTCTGTATCTTGAGTAACATGCACTAATTTCCAGCCAAAGTGAGTTATTTCCTGAACAAACTCCAATTTTCTGCCTCTGTTTCTTTGACTATGTTTCTCTCTATCTGGAATGGCCCCTTTCCACAGCCCTTTTCCCATTCTTGTCCATAAAAATAATCTCATTCCTCAAGATACTGCACAAATGCCACAGCCTTCCAGGAAACTTTTGGACTCATGCATTCATCATATTGAAGCCTCTCCCTTTTTCTGAATATCTACATTTTGTTAATGCTTCTCACAGAACAGTTATCACTCATGAGTTTATATTGTAAAGATTTGTATACTTATTGGCTCTCCCCTTTAGGACAGAAACCAAGGTTAAATCTATTCACATTCCTTTATTTCTCTCTACTAAAATATGGCACAGTACTTCATACACTGTAAAGAATCCTAAGTATATGTTCAACTAACCTTAAGGGCCCTTTGCCGTAATTCTGAAAAGTCAGCTATACCCCTTCTATGTTGACTGAAACAGCCACCTTTCAGCCAGATGCTACCCAGGTGTCACTGGTTCACCTGGATATTAGAGTTACAGTGTATGACAATGCTGACCACAAAAACTTAAAAGATGGAAACCATGTTTTCTGTTTCCTTTATGCACATCACAAGAAGCTAATACAATGCTATCATGTTTTGACTAATACATTCTTCTTGCATGAATGATTTATATAAACCACAATATTTGTATTCAAAATTCCTCCAATTATAACAAAGAATTCATTATTTAAAAATCAGCTGGTCAAAGTCTTCAAATACCTACATTTGTTTTTTAACCCTCTAAAGGGAAGCAATGAAAGTCACAACAAAGCAGACTAATTTCAGCAACTAATTTCTTATAAACAACTTCTGGTAGCAAGTGAACAGAAACCCACATCTCTTGACATCTCTCTGTCTGCTGTTTCTTTGTCTCATGTTATCCTGCTGCATGTGAGGAGTCTTATTCATAATGACAGCCCAAGGATGCTGCCAGACCTTTTAGGAAAGACTGATCTGTGTTCTCTCTACTGTGTTTTATAAAGCAAATAAGTACTTTAGGCATTTTAGATTTTGGAAAGCAGAAGTTCACACTAAAAGCATTTTTTGGGAGGAGAGTTAAAGAGATAACACACATTACTGTCTTTTTTAATTCAAGCTACTGACTCACTAAATACTTTAAACTATAAAAATCTCTAGTTCAGAGCTTCCCACCATTCCTGATTCCATGAGATGGAGTTGGGGTAGTAGGAAACCATATACAAAACTTCAAATCTCTACAATTGTCTGGTGTCACTAAGCGAAGAAAAGCTATTGGATAAAGCATCTGAGTTACCTGTGACGGCTGTAGGAATGGACAGTTACACAAGTACTCTTGATGTGCTTTAAAATGACCTACCGCTATAGAGAGCCGTGGCAAGTAAAACTGCAGGTCTACGGCCAGAAGGCAGAGCTCTCTCTTCCCCACTGGATGTCTTGGGGAAAAAAGGG
Organism: Mormoops blainvillei; assembly: GCA_004026545.1. Taxonomy (NCBI): domain Eukaryota; kingdom Metazoa; phylum Chordata; class Mammalia; order Chiroptera; family Mormoopidae; genus Mormoops; species Mormoops blainvillei. The sequence goes on along the minus strand of PVJD01007990.1, from coordinate 38,418 downwards.
AAAATTGGGTTAAATAAACATTAAAGAAATATAACATAGGAGGATAAAGCAGGAGAAATTCTGCTCTACTGTTGTCTCAGAATTTCTTTTCCTTTTGGCTTCACCCCTAACCAGTTGAATATACACTGGCAAAACATTTAGCTTCTATGGTGCTCAATTTCTTCTCAAACAGTACAAGGAAGGTGAACTACATGATCATTACGGACCCTTCGTGCTTTCTTTCTGTTAGGGGGAAAACAACCATGAACTGTATTAGAAATATAATTTCAAGTAATCATAAGTGCTATGTAGAAAATAAAGCTAAAAGAGTGACCAGGAGTGAGGAGGTGACATTTAAGCTGAAACTAGGCAAACGAAAATGTAGGGGAGAGCATGCTAGACAGAGAACAGAAAGTGCAAAAGCCTCAAGGCAGGAAGATAGCCTGCGGAAGTCGTAAATGACATTAGGGAGCTGAGTCTATGATAAAGAGTTTGGGTTTGAGTTTAAGTCCGTTGGTAAACGGAAGCCATGGTGAGTTTGAGGCAAACAAGTGAAATGATCTGATTCAAACTTTAAGAGAGCTACCTGCGGGGCTATGTGGGGAACAGACCGTAGGGAAGCAAGAGCAGAAGCAGGAAAGGCAGAAGGGCTAGGACAGTGATATGAGACAATGGTGAGAAACAGACGGACTTAAAAGTATGTTAAGGAGAGAAAAAACAAGACTTGCTAATAGACTGAAGGTGGAGTGCGAAGGAAAAAAGAGGGCTAAAGACACTTACTTATCCATCTGATCAAATTCATAATTTTATCTATAAATTTAGCTTAATGTTTGGGCTTGGTTGTTGGTAATTTGAAACAATTCAGTTGGATAGGTGTCAGGATTTCAGTGTAAATATCAAGGTTGCAAATTGAGATTTTGGAGATCTCAGCGTATAGATGGTACTTAAAACCATGAGACTGGATAAAATCTTGAGTGTTCTCACATTCACCTTTTTATTATCTAGCTGCCGAAAATTGGATCAGGTACATTGAGTAATTCTTATTAAATTACTTGCCATGGCATTTTGAAGTTCTTTGTGCTGATTTAATGAAGTGATACACATGGGGAGAGAAGCCATGAAATGGGCCACTGACAATACATAGTTTTAGTTGTAGCTTAATTTAAGGCTTCGCTATTGTACTTTCTAACCATGCAGTGTTTTCCAGGCATATCACCCAATGTTCTTTAACAGGCTGAAAAGGAAGACACACGTTTTATCATCTAAATTTACTTTGATTGTGTCCCATTACCATTTAGTTTCTGATCTATCCAAAGTCAATTGATTTCCAATTAAGAGAAAAGTTCTCTTTAATTTTAAGACTATTTAATTAATTGTTCTAATCCCAAGTCTAACAGTGTTGCAGGGAAAAGCTTGGTTTAAAGTTTATTCTTAACTTTAAAAAAAATTGCAGAAACTAGAAACATAAGCTTTCATTGTTAACAAGTTCTATGTCTTTTATAACAGAATCTAGTGTTTCATCCTTATTTCCCCCTTTTCACTGGGATTTTAAGATAAACATTTAAGTCTGCTTTATATAAATGGTATGAAAGACAAAAGGCTTATTTCTTTAACAGAAAAAAGTCCTTAATAACCAATCAATCGATCGATCAATAATAATGCATGTCTCAAACAAAAAAGGGTGGGCCAAAGGATAGAATCAGGAAGTTCACATAATAAGATACATAGCTTTAATTTATATATGCTGTGTTTTGATTTTTTTCAAGTGTTTCTTATTTTAGAATAATAAATTCTAGTTTTGAGAAGTCTGCCATACAACTCTGTACATTACTGGTCTTTCATTCTGCTTGCTTTCTTTCTTTTTTAGCTACCTAAACTGTTTTTCTGAGTCTGCTTTGTTCTCTTCATTGAACTCTGGTTTTAATCCTTATCAGAAACACCCCTTTATATCTAAGCAGAAAGAAAGTGAGGAAATGGAGGGAAGAAACGTTGCTGCTCCTAATTATCAACCACCAGTTCTGAGCTCTGTTGCCCCTTTGACCTTTTTACATATATTTTCTAAATCTTTTTTTTCGTAACTCTTATTTTCCCAGTTCCTAATTAATGTAGTTTTTGAATTTTTTTCTGTATTTATTCTTACGGGCCCCTCCGCATCTCTCTACATATTAAAATCGTCTAAGCTTTCTTTGAAATTACCTAAAGGTAATATGTAATTAAGATTACCATTGAACACTAATTATTTTGAAAGAATCCCTTAAAATGTGGACTAGAAGAGTTTTTGAGAATTCATATCAAGAAAAGAACTCTAAAAATGTTATTTTAGAAATGAAAACTGGGAGTTGAATCTATATAGATGTTGCTTCCAGCAGGTAACAGGAAAATTGCTCTTAGAATAAAAACATCTTTTTGGCAAATCCCTTAAATTGCTCTTAAATACCCAGAAGATAAGCTTTGGCACTCAGGAGCTAAGAACTAAATGATTTTTTCCTCCAAAAGAAAAGCTTGATCCCAACGAGTCTGGCGGTCAGACTGTCTAGTTTGAAGAGGAAGCTAAGGCAGTTTCTTGGAGGGCAAGAATTTAATAAACAATTCTTCCTTCTCTTTACAAAGGCACTCACTTGAATTTTTTTTCTTTTTTAGTTAAATTCTCCTTCAATTTGCCTCTTCTCTTAGCTATTATTTATCAGATCCAGTTTTGGCTATTTCTAACTTTTTACCCATTTGGTGACTAATATATGTTTTGTTTGACTTGCCAATAGGTATCGGCACTCTAGAACAGACAGAGCAGTTAGTGGATAGAGATACATGGGAATGACAAAAGGCTTTATCAACAGCTGCTGCCAGATAAGGTCCAAGGATGGTCCTCCTGTGAACAGTAGCAGGAAAATATGTTGAACCACATACTGTTCTTCTTTTACACCAAAGTAACCAACATCGAACATAGCTGATCCACCCTTCCTTGGCACTTCACTTGCTGACATAGTACAGCTCTGACTGGAATCATAATCCTGAATTAGATACCTCACAATAGGCAGGAGAGGCAGTTGGACACCAGTCCTTTGGTGAGTACTATACCTTTGAAGCAGAAGCCACTTTCCCATCAACCCAACATTTACCTAATTGACAAATACAGACATTGGCAGTGAGTCTGCAACTCTTGAAGATGTGGTTCTCCTAAAATGAAAAAGGGACAGTTTGACTGTAACAGAGCTACCTATCTATCCATTCCTCTTCCTATGAAACTCAGAGCACAGACAGTGCTGAATTGATGTTCCTGCTTCACAACAAACATTTTTCAAGTAAACTCTTAGTCTTTCACCCCCCCATTTTTTTTTTTTTTTTGCCTTTTTCCTTTCTGGGTCATAACGAAATTAGTGAGTTAGCAGGATTGATAGTTAAAAGAAAAGTAAACTTTGTGAAATATTGTTTTAAGAGGTATATCTCGATATAACAAACTTAAAAGCAGCAAAAGAAGTAGTTTCTTTGGTTTGAAAAGAAATTATTTTTAAAGAAACTGTATAAAGTTAAATCTCTACCAACTGACTCTCAGATAATAATCCACTGGAAAAACAACTTTACAAAAAAAAGAAAAGATTGTTGATGGAGTATGTGGGCTGAGAAACCTTGGGCAGAACACAAAATGTATCCATTTGATACAAAAGAGAAATAACCATTAACTTGGGCTATTTTTTAAAAAATCAAATGCCAATTCTTCCATCAAAGTGCATTGTATTGCAAAGACACAAAAATAGACTTCTTTGAAATACTTGAGAAACTAAGGAGGCAAATCTGATTTCAATCAAGAAAATTTTTATTATAACTTTATAGATATTATGCACTTCTGTACCCCAACATTTATATTCTTAAAAAGATACTTATTTGACATTTGCCCCAGGTTTACACACTAACCACATAAAAACACAGACAACTTACATAATGAAATTGTAAGACACCACTTGAAAATTGAGTTTAAAACTCTGAATTTTCAGAGAATCAATAATTCTCTGAAAGATATAAGGGATTATATCTTTCAATCAATAAAATCTACATGATCTCATATGGTGCCCCAACTCTTAGAGTTTTGACAGGTGAACTGTTCCTTTGCCCACCCAAGCCCTTTCAGTTACAGTGGCTATCCCCAAGTTTAATGGCTTAAAATAATGATACTCATTTATCTCATAATTTTTGTGGGTCAGGATTTCAGAAGAGGCTAAGTTGTTCAGTTCTGGGCCAAAGTGTCTCCTCAGGTTGCAGTCAGATGGCTGCGGCTTGGTTATGTCCCAGGTTTCTTTAATCACATGTCATGTATCTGCTCTAGGGAGACCCAAACAGGTGGGTACAGAAACAGCTGGGCTCCATGGACATCTGTCTCTATTTCTATATATTCTGTCCACATGATCTCTTCAGCATGGCAGCTTCAGGGTAGCCAGGTTTCTTACATATTCACTCAGGACTCCCATGGTGTGTGTTCTGTGAGAGAGAGAGCCATACAGAATCTGCATCAGTTTTTATGGTCCTGCCTTCTTCCACCTTTATTGATAGGGTCAGTTTAAAATTTCTGCCTAGGTTCAAGGGGAATGGAAGTTAGATATCACTACTTGATAAAGGAGGTTCAATATCACATTGTAAGAATGTGGCATGGATTACATATTCATGAGCTCAACTTCAGGTAATATGATCTGCCACACTAACAGAAGTCTGGCTGAGACCCACATTCAGAGTTTTTCCTATACAATGATATGTAGGATAATAAGATACAAAATAAGTTCACGTGACAGTTTTCAATATTGAATTGTATCCTTCCCATTTATACCTTGAGTTCTTGTGTTCCTGTATTTTTTGGGTTCAACAGATACTTATTGGATATCTTACTGTAAATAAGTATTTAAGGTGATGAGGATGAAGTTGTAGACACAAAGACATAATGCTTGCCCTCACTGAACACATTGTTCATGTACACACTCAAAATTGTATTTTTAAAAATATATTGGACTTGATTATGCTATTACACTTGTCCTATTTTTTTCTCCACTTTATTCTGTTCTGCACTGCACTCCCCTTTCCACCAGCATTCCCTCATTTACTTCATGTCCATGGGTCGTACATATAAGTTCTTTGGCTTCTCCATTTCCTATACTATTCTTAACCTCCCCTGCCTATTTTGTACCTACCATTTATGCTACTTATTCACTGTACCTTTTCCCCCATTCTCCACTCTCCCCCTCCCCACTGATAACCCTCCATGTGATCTCCATTTCTGTGATTCTGTTCCTGTTCTAGCAGTTTGCTTGGTTTTTGTTTCTGTTTTTTAGAGTCAGTTGTTGATAGTTGTGAGTTTGTCATTTTACTGTTCATAGTTTTGATCATCTTCTTTTTCTTAGATAAGTCCCTTTAACATTTCATTTAATAAGGGCTTGGTGATGATGAACTCCTTTCACTTTATTGTATCTGGGAAGCACTTTATCTGCCCTTCCATTCTAAATGATAGCTTTGCTGGATAGAGTAATCTTGGGTGTAGGCCCTTGCCTTTGATGACTGAATACTTCTTTCCAGCTCCTTCTTGCCTGTAAGGTTTATTTTGAGAGATCAGCCGATAGTCTTATGGGAACTCCTTTCTAGGTAACTCTCTCCATTTCTCTTGCTGCTTTTGAGATTCTCTCTTTATCTTTAATCTTGGGTAATGTAATTATGATACATTACACATGTATGTTGGCATGTGTTTCTTTGGGTCCAACTTCTTTGGGACTCTCTGAGCTTCCTGGACTTCTTGGAAGTCTATTTCTTTTGTCAGATTGGGGAAGTTCTCCTTCATTACTTTTTCAAATAAGTTTTCAATTTCTTGCTCTTCCTCTTCTCTTTCTGGTACCCCTATGATTCAGTTGTTGGAGCATTTAAAGTTGTCCCAGAGGTTCCTCAGCCTCCTCATTTTTTAAAATACTTGTTTTCATTCTGTTCTGGTTGAATGTTTATTTCTTCTTTCTGTTCCATATCATTGATGTGAGTCCCAGTTTCCTTCCCTTTGCAGTTGGTTCCCTATATATTCTTCTTTATTTCACATAGCATAGCCTTCACTTTTTCCTCTATTTTATGACCATATTCAACCACTCAACCATTTCTGTGAGCATCCTGATTACCAGTGTTTTGAACTCTGCATCTGTTAGGTTGGTTATCTCTTCATTGCTTAGTTCTATTTTTGGAGTTTTGATCTGTTCTTTCGTTTGGGAGATGATAGATAGATAGATAGATAGATAGATAGATAGATAGATAGATAGATGATAGATATATTTTGGTCTCAGTGTGCCTATTATGTTTGAGGGGAGGAGCCTTAGGTATTCGCTAAGGTGGGGCAACCCATGTCACTGCTTTGTGGCATTGTATGTCAGAGAGGGACCTGAGAGGGAACAATGCTGCTTGCTTGGCTCTTGGCCGGTTCTCAGTCACTCCCCGTGTTACCCATGAGCAAATTGGGCCCTTCTGGTGCTGATTCCCTGGTGGGTACATTCTAGGACCCTGTGGGTCTCTCAAACAAACTCCCCTGTGAGATTGGTAGTTTCTCCTGCTGATGCAACCCCTACAGGTTTTTACCAGTAGAGGTTTTGAGGCTTTCTTTCTCTGTGTCAGCACCCTGGGTTGCAGTGTCTCTCTCACTCCCCACTTATTCTTCCTGGTGTATCCGTATGCAAATGTGGAACCACCTTGTCTTCCAGCAGCCTCCTTACCATGTGTCCTCTCCACCCCTGCTGCTGGTCACTGCCCTCCTCCTGGTCTGGATGAATGTTTCTTCTTTAACCCCTTGGTTGTCGGGCTTACATACAGTTCGATTTTCTGGCAGTTCTGGTTATTTTTTGTTTTTAAATTCGTTGTTGTCCTTCTTTTGGTTGTGCAAGGAGACAAAGTGTATCTAACTACACCTCTATCTTGGTCAGAAGTCCTCAGAATTGTATTGTTAATAGTTTGTGTGAGACAAATCTTCAACATGAGTAGCATATTTAAATTTTAAAATAGGAACTCATAAGAAGCTAAGTATTATGTGACTCTAATAAGAAAACTGGGTAGCACCATTTTGAGTTCAAAGAAAGGTAACAGAAGATAGATCCATTTTCTTTGTGATTTAGAAATTTTGAAACAATTCAAATTTTTAAAGAGAACAAAGAGAATTTATTGGACCATAGCAGCAATATTACAAAACATACTTAGCTCAGTTCTCTAAGGGAACTTATTGGAAACAACAGATTCATTTAATCATGTGAATGTAAACCTCATCTCAGTGCTTTAGTGTATAACCTGTAGGTTTGTGTGTGTGTGCATGTGTAAGTTTCCCCATTACCTTAGATCATTTTTTTTTAAAGGTTTTATTTTTTAGTTTTAGACAGAGGGGAAGGGAGGGAGAAAGAGAGGGAGAAAACCATCAATGTGTGATTGCCTCTTGCTTGCCCCCTACTGGGGACCTGGCCCACAACCCAGGCATGTGCCCTGACTGGGGAATCGAATCAGTGACCCTTTGGTTCTCAGGCTGACGCTCAATCCACTGAGCTACACCAGCCTGGGCCTTAGATCATTTTTTGAAGGTCAAAACAACATCAACGACACTGCCAGAAGATGGTAGTTATAGCATAAAAGAAGGTATAATTATATGACAAGTTAAAACCTCAGTTAATTATTATTAAAAATATTTTTTAAAAAATCTGAGGCCAAAGTCACCTTTTAGGTTTGACATTCTGGTGTATAATTTGCACAAAACTAAGTCATAAAATCTCAGTGTTTATAGGAACTTCAAAAATTATCTCTTTCCCAAACTTCTCCCATGTTTTGATTCATTCCACAAAATGTGTCACAAAGTTGTTCGGTTTCTGCTTAAACTACAGTGAAAGGGCATCAAAGCATGGTTACCTACGTCCAGGAATGTGGTGCTTATTTAATTTTTGGTATTTTTACAAATACATCAGTTCTCCTTATTTGTAAATGACATATTTTAAAATTTTCCTTCTCACAGAAGTGTATCTGTAACCCCCAAAATCAATACTTACAGCATTTTCACAGTCTTTCATGGACATGTATATTAAAGTGGTAAAAATTTTGAATTTCAGGACGTGCACATTCCCAGCTGAGGGACAAGGTGACACTCTGCCTTCTTGTTTCAAATTTCATGCTGTAAACAAGTGTCCTTTGGGAGGATCTATTTAGCTCATGTTATTTGAATTTTTGTGTTTTTTTTTGTTGTTGTTGTTGGCGGTGGTGGTGGTGATTTTGTTTGAAATAGCTCCAAGCTTAACACCAAAGTGCTGTCTAGTGTTCCTGAAAACAGGAAAGCTGTGTTGAGTCTTACAGAAGAAAACACATTAGGTAATATTTGTATGAGTGTGAGTTATATAGTGCTGTTAGACATGAATTTAGTGTTAATGAATCAATAATATATTGAATAATATATCTTTAAACAGAAACACTCATAAAACAAAGTTATATATTAATCAGTTGACAAAAAGTCATTAATATGGGTTTGTAGGAACCTAACCCTCTATTTCCCATAGGAGCAAAGAGTCAACATTCACTAATTCTGTGTTTGTGGCAACATCATAGAACATAACTACTATGAACAATAAGAATTGACTACACAAACAAGCATACTACAAATACCCAGTATGAGTGAGTATTGAGCTTTCCTTTCCTCTGTGTATCTTGTATTCTCAAATGACAACTTTAAACTTTTGATTCTTTCTCACAATATAAAGAATGTATTTTATGGTGTCTCTTCCTATGTGGCCTGAGAAAAAATTAATTACAAACCATATTATCTGTGATTGTTATGCCTATCAGCCAGGCTTCCAATGTGTACTTTTTTGTCAAGAATTATTGCAAAAATAGTTATAAATTATAGCCCACTAGAGTAAGGTTATAGTCAACCCTCACAGAAATGAGAGAGATGGCAAAAACTCTATTTACCCTGGCTAGAGAATAAGTGGCAACATGATAGAGACATATGGTAGGAACAAAACTTTTAAATCACCCTTGAAATTCATGATCCCTAATGTTTCACTAGCATTAGGTTTCAAAGGTAGTCCTTCAGAAATAGTCTTGGCATCTATCAACTCTTTCAAATGTATGAGCAGGACTTGATAGGGAATAAAAAGTATGTTCTATGTTAAAACATTGATGGCAGAGAGGCTGGAGATTTGCATCAAGGGGAGAATTAAAGCTCTTGAATTATCCTTCACTTAGACTAATCCTCTATTTTCCTCAATGCCGTGAGGCAGTGGAATGATCAGAATAGAAGCCAAGATATAGTGGAGATATTTAGCATGCATAGAGTTTTCCCTCTGTCCTCAACATTTCCCAGCCTCTCTGTAGTTAAGCAGGGCCATGTAACTAGTTCTGGATAATGTTGTTTGAGCAGAAGTGATATACTATTCTGGTCAAAGCAGGTGTGTTCCCCACCCCTTCTTTGGTGCTTTCTTCTCCTGCTACAGCAAACCCTAGAGTTTTATGGTAGTGATGGTGTCACAAAAAGACAGAACCTCTGGCATCATCGGTCTTTGAACAAGGGGCACACTTCCACCCAACTTGATCAATAACCATCATGAGGAATAAACTTTTGTTTTGTTAAACTATTTTAACTTTGGGATAACTTTATTGTATTATTGTTACATTTTCAATGTCTCTCTTTATTCATTTTATCTTGAATACACATACCAGATGTTCTGAATCAGAGACAGATTTCTTAATAAATTGCTCACAATGAATAATAAGTGAATTTAGCCCTGTATTATTGCGACCTTTGAGTAGCAAAATGAAAGCCATGTTAATTGCCCTATGTGAATGGTAAAACATTCATAGGCAAGTTGAGGAAAAATGATTTTTCTCTGCGTCTATAAAGAAAAAAAGGCAGCTATCTCCCTCCCCTTTTGTAAATAAAATCTCTCCAGGAGCCATACAACTGTAAATCTTTGCTAGTAAGACCCAACTACTTAGAGAGGTGTTTAACTTCTAGAGTTTCATCCCATTTTGACATAGAAATCCCTACTGAGGTAGCCCTCCAGTCTTCCAGGTACATTGGGGCTTAACCTAGTGACCCAGTGAAGGCTCTACGCAGCTGGTCTTGAAAGAGGACACAAATCAGAAAAATTAACTTGGCAAATGACTACAGACCTAATTTTCATATGCAAAGATGTTTTTTACATTCTAAAAGAAGCAAAAACAAATACTCTCTAACTTTATAGAATTTAAGTTTCTATGGCCCAGGAGGCTAGAGCAGGAGACTTGACAAATCCAGGGAAGTTGTATCTCTCCCTCTTATTATGGTCTAGCTTCACCTGAATAATAAAAGAGTCAGGAGTCAGAAGAGTTTGACAGAGTGTATTTAATTGAAAATGGAACAAAAGAACTGAAAAGGTAGCCAGCATATATGTTTTTGAGGACTGAGAGCATAAGGCCAAGCATTTTACTTTGTATTCATTCAGAAATATCACAATGGTTTTGGAGGCCTTGATATCCTAAGGTGTCTATATGTCAATCTAAATTTTCTAACATGTGTCCAATATATTCAAATGTGAGGAGGGCTCAAAGCAGTAATAAGTCTGTAGCGAGGAAAAGAAATTTCCTTGGAATAAATTTTTTAAAAAAGCATAGCCTCTAAAAGAGGCTGACGATTATGACTCCTTGATGTCTGACATAATCATAGCATGGTAACTTAACATAACTAACTGTATGGACCTGGCAGGATGTGCCTTAGAGGGACAAACATCTCCCCAGGCTTGACTTCTGCCATCACCTTCACCATACTTTTCTCTAGTGATGACTTCTAGCAGTTGTCATTCAGACTGGTTGTAAATTGGACTTGATATCTAAAAGACCAAGAGAAATTTCAAATTTTTCCTTTGAAAGACTAAAGTAAGGTTATGTAAAGTATGGTTTAAACTGAAGTTATGCTATTACTTCATTAAGTGAAATTAATGGAGATTGAAATATCAGCTGTAACATCTTTAAAAATGTAAATTCTAATCCAGCTTTAAAGAGGTGTTTGAGATTCTGTTGAGGAAACACAGTTTTATGAATGTAATTCTTTTGTGTTTGATGTGCCAAAGATTCCTCCTTCTGTAAACACAAAGCCTAATAGAACAGAAAATAAAATAACATGAATTTTATCCATGGCTTTTGTCTTTTCTTCTTGAATTTAGTTCATCAGCACAGAGTCACAAGGTCTGCCTTTAAAGCCTTAACATTCCACCTTGAAACTGGACTTGCTGACGGAAATAATAAAAATAATGTATCTTTTCCATAAAATCTATATCCTCAGAAATTGAGGTAAATAAACAGGAACTGTATTTATTATAACAATTGTTTGTATTATTATGGCATTTTATAAGATACTTGTTTTTTATCACCTGTAATTTAGTTTGACATCTGGGAATGACTATCCAAAACATGCTGTATATAATTTTCCAGCTCTTAGTAGTGTGTAATTAAAGTATTTGTAGGCAATGTGAGTTTAATTGATGTGTAAACAATATGTTTGTGGATGGTAATAAGCACATACTAATTTCCATATCAAAAACTGAAAAGTAAATAAGGTTTTTTTTTCTTGTAAGTCTTTTGACAGAGTCTCTTTTGATGGCTTAACAATTTTGCTCGTAATTATGTTATCAGGGTAGGTTTGGCTCAAAATACGAGTATTTTAGCCTTCATAAAGATCTAATTGCTAAGTGATATGTTGAAAACTGAGTAGGAGACAAACTTAAATAGATGACAAAAACAGAGAAATGAATGAGAGCTGAAGGATATAGAAACACAAAAATGGGAAATTATTTACAAAAGTAATATTTATTTTGATGGTGGAAGGGATGAATGATGCTACAGTATCCCTCTGCCTCCTTCCCCACCCAGTGTAGTGATTAAGAGCTTCTGTGGCATGAGCTAGACCTGAATTTAAATGTTCATGTCATTGTACAGGTATATAAGGTCTGTCCGGAAAAAGTCCAGCCATTGTTAATATAATGAGAACAGTTTGCTGACATCGATGCAACCTGGCAGCCAAGGAGAGTGGACTGGAATGTGCATGTGTGAACAATGATGACTTCACTGTACTAGTCAGTGGGGGTGGTAGATGTTGTTGAGTGAGCATTTGTACTGTGTGGCCATCCCATTCAAAAGGACTGAGCGAGTAGAGCAATGAATCTGCATCAGATTTTGCATTAGGCTTGAGTACTCCTCAGTGGAAACTATTTGGATAATTCAGAAGGCCGCAGCTATGGGCAATTGGTGATTGACAGCTTTATCACAACTATACACCCACTCATGTATCATGTCTCGTGCAGATATTTTTGGTGAAATGTCAGATCACCCAGGTACTCAGGTCCCTACAGCTCAGATTTGGAGCCCTGAGAATTCTGGCTTCCCCCCAAACTAAAATCACCTTTGAAAGGGAAGACATATCAGACTGTCCATGAGATTCAGGAAAATACTACGGGGCAGCCGATGGTGAATGGGAGAACTGTATGAGGCCTCAAGCTGTGTACTTTTAAGAGGACTGAGGTGTCATTGTCCTATGTACGATGTTGCTTGTATCTTGTATTTTCTTTAAAAAATGACTCTATTGATTAGAGTCATAGCACATGGCTGGGTACCTTCTGGACAGACTTCATACGTCCCTGAACACACTTGGGTAGTCTTTAAACCACAGTTTTTTTTTTTAATATGTAAGGAACCATGTTCTCTCTTTCTCTCGCTCCTGAACAGCTCATTTGCTAGGAAATCCTTGTCAGCAAATATTATTGGCTCTGCATTCAAAATGTATCCTGGTGCTCCAAGTCCCCTTTATCCCTGTCTGAATACTGCAATGTGCAGCTTCTTCGCCTCCTGCTTCCAACCCTGCTTCCTTCTGTCTGTTCTCAATGTGGAAGCCACAGTGAACCTTTGAAAATATGTTAGGTTGTGTCACAATTTTCCTCTAAATCCTCCAGTAAGTCCCCTTCTCTTTCAGGGTAAAAGTCAAGGTACTTAGACAGGCTTGTAGGCTCTACCTGTTCCAGCCCCCAGTGACCTGTGTAAGTCGGATCTCTCACTGCTGTGCTCCAGTCCCTCTGACATTTCTGCTATTTCCTGAACCCACCAGGCAAACGGCTGCTTTAGGAACACATTTCCCCCACATATCACAAGTTTTTATTTTAATACTAACTTCTCAATGAGGCCTACACTGATGACCCTATTTAAGATTACAACCTACCTACTATCACTCTTTCCCGGTTACAACTTCTCCTCATAGCAGTCCAACTTCTAAGAAAGATACTATATAATTTGTTTATTATGCTTCTTTTTAAATTATCTCTCTATACCCCATGTCGGATGTAAATCTAACAAAGGCAGGGATTTTGCTCTGTTTTGTCCATGGATATATATCAACTTCCTAGAGCAGCGTATTCGTATTTCTTAAATAAGTAATTACCTATGCCATAGAGTTGTTTAAGGTTACATGAATAGTTTAGTAGTGCTACTATATATTCTTGCCTAGATATTTCTAAAATATCTAGAGATATTTCATTCCTATTTATGAAATGCCACCAGTCCTCCCCATATTCTGAAGGAAAGAAACATAAAAAGATACCATAGAACAATTGTTTCAAAAAGATTACAATGAGATATAGCTTTAGCTTCATTAATATGCTTTCTTGCTTTCAGACCTAGGGCCCTCCGCCTCCCACACATAGTTTTATTAGATGCATTTTAACTAATCCTTTGCAGTACTTACTGTTAACTGAATATCCTGAAGAGATTAAGCCTCTGTAGAAACATTACAAACACACGTGAAATCAGGAAAAACAATCGGTTTTAAGATCAAGTGAGTGAAGGAAGTTCAGCAACTGCACCAAGAGGTGACAAAACATACTGAGAGCTAAATAATGTTTCCACCTCAGTTAACACATTAACAGCTTAGTTAACTGCATGATACCTAGGAAAATAAAGAAATATTAATACCTCCTTGCACTGTAAAACATATATTATAGATAATACGTGATGGTCCCAAAATTCTGCACTTATTTATGAATAAATATTAATTGATTTTGAATATTAAAACCAGATATACTATACTTTGTAGCTTAAAATTACATTTTTTATGTTTTTAATTTTTATTTACTCTGACTATAGCCATAAAATATTAATTTGCTCTCTCCATTAATTTTCCTCCTTAGAAGGTATGTGCAGATTATTACCTATATACCAATATATTGTCATTCTTATTTATAACTCAGTCTCCTGAATGTTAAAACCTGATTCTAGTCTCTGCACGCATGCCGTCCTTGTATCTATGCAGATTCCTCCTGAAACATAGCCTGAAATGGCCCACTTGTCTGTCTCTACCGTATCCTAAGTGTAATTACAATTTTTCATTAAATTTCAAGTCATAGTCTTCCTTCTCTAGGACGCTTTCAAGGTACACATAAAATCAAAATCCGTTCACTTTCTTATTCATTCTCTTTGTAATGATTGTGATATATATGTGTGTGCGCACACACAAAGATTAAAAGGTTAAAAGGCTGAAGAAGTATCTGCCTAAATTATCCTTGAGGGCAACTCAAAAATATACAAAATATATCATATATATATACTATATATATAGCATTTATATAAATATATATTTAATAAATATATAAACATATATAAATATATGATTGTGTGTTGCATCTATAATATGTATGCAAATACACGCTCTATTTCTGAATGACCCAGTCTGTTCCCCACATATCTATGACCTTAAATTCTGCCCATCCTTCAAGACCAAAACTCAACCCCATTGTCTCTGACACACTAGATTCCCAGGTCTCCAATGCTGTCTGAGCTCTCTTTGAGCCTCAATTCCAGCACATAATCTTATCCTAATTGGTACTTGATTTATATATATAGAGCAACCTTAATCCTAGGTTTCTGCACTCCTAAAACATGGGAAGTATCACCTCACTTCTCTTAGTGCTTCTCTGAAAGACCACTACAACACCTTAAAACAGAGGACTTAAATATATATTGAGTAAAATGAATGCATCTTTGTCAAGCAACTCCTTGGGCAGAGCACACAGAGTTCTGCTCTGATGGAATACTGACACCCTATGTATATACATGAATGGGACTGCCTTCAACTTTAGAGTTCAACATTCATCTTATTAAATATTAAAATGAGCTCTCTGTAGAGTACTACCTCTTACTGTCATTTGATTAATTGCACTATAAAGTTATTTTATAATGCCAGAGAAAGTGCTAAGTATTCAAGGCATCAAAAGACTTTACCACAGGTATTAGAATGTAAAGGACTTAAGATTTTAAGACCAGAATTAAATTAACTACAGAGATATAGAAGCCAAAATACTTTTAACATTGGCTTGCCTTTTGAAGAAGTTCCTACTCTCATTTTTGTTTGAAGTGACAATGTACGATACAGTCACTGCATTTTGCACATGTATGTGATATAATAGAATCGCTAAAGAAGCTAATAAAGTGCACAAATATAACAAGCACATTACCAAAACAAAACAATTAGGGGCAATGGGAAGGGTTCTTTTCTTGTATTTCATTTTCAAATATATTATACTGAATATTCTACCCTTTCGCTTTTAATGTTCTAACCCTGACTGAACCCTCATATTCCCACTCTTAAATTAGCTCTTCCTGGTTATTCTTCTTTCCCAAGTCCTCTTACGAGGCCATGAGGCAGGCAGTCACAAATTAATATTGCTCATCACCTACATGCTCACAATTGTAATGGGTTGTAGCCCCACCATCGATCCTGGCCTTAGGTTGTGCCCCCACAGCCTTTCCTCTTAGCCACACATATCTATCTAATCTCATCCCAGGAAACTCAGTGAAGCCAAGGGCCTCTTCATATTTCATGAAGTTTTTCTTATTTTTATCTCTTCAGTTATGTTCTACTCTTCTATGTACTGGAAATGGTCTTAAATTCACTTCCACAAACCAACTGAGTACAAACTGTTTACCAGGTACTGTGCTAGGTACTAGAGATACAAAAATGTAAATATGCAGCATTTACCTTTAAGGATACTTCATTCCTTAGTCTTTCCTTGTCAATCTTTTTTTAAAAATCTTTTCTGTGGATGCTACTTAAGACACCTCAGAGAAGAAAATTTCCTGATTCCTCCCCTGATGCTGCTAATTTGTTTACTCCATATATACTCCATATTCCATAGCTCTTCAATTGTATTACATCATCTGCAAATTTTTAGGTCATATATTCTCTGGGAAATGTTTTGAAAATGCTAGAACTGATACTAATATTCATATTTCCTAAAATAATACCACTTAATAGGTACATCTAAGGCATTTTTATTCTTTTAAACTTTGATATACAAAAATTATATGCACTGTAAAGTTCTAGAAGAGACTAATCCATAATGAAAATAATCAGAAGAATTGTTGCTTCTGAAAGATGGGGGCAGGGATTGACTAAGAAAGGGCATGAGGGTACTTTCTAGAGTTAAGGTACAGTTCTGTATTTCAATAGGAATTTGTATAATACCAGTGTATGTATTTATCTAAACTTATTAAATAGTCACTAAAATTTTGTCCGTTTCACTATATGTAAATTTTACCTCTTTACGTCTTTGTTTTGTATTTATTTTGCAGTTGTTCTAAGCCTTTCCTTCAGTTCCTTTATTAAATTACTGAAAAATCTATCCTTCCATAGATATCTTGTAATTTCAAAGATCTTTGTGTCTCCTTTCCTATTTGAATCAGCTATTGTTTGATCAGCTATTGTTTCAAACCAACCCCCCACCCCACCCCACCCCAAGGCCAATTCCTGTTCTAAGTTCTTGAATTTTTAATTGATTGCCTTCATTTGCAAATGTTAAGGATATCTAATTAACACTGAACTGTGTAAGGTTTCTTTTGCTCCAAAAATGGTGTTTGGGGGGATGGGGCAGAATTTTCATCAGCTGAATTAAGTTTCAGCTTTCTTCTTATAGTAGCTTTGTGTGAATACCATCTGTCGTATGCTATTACTTTGAAATGTTATTTTGCTGTACTACTAATAAAATTATACGTAGCCAAAATGAGAGTTTGAGGAGGCTAACTAGACTTTTTTAGTTCAAGAACATTCTCTTTTTATGATACGGTAAAATATTACTATTTCTTTAACCAATGTTTTGATCGGAGAGGGCTTGCTGTATCCTGATTGTGTGACTCTGTTTTTACACGAACTTTAATTTCCCCTTCTTTTTTGTTCTTTTTACCAGCAAGTCTCCAAGGGTGCACTTCCCTGATACTTGCAATTTCCCTGTGTGTGTGTGTGTGTGTGTGTGTGTGTGTGTGTGTGTGTAAGTTTCCTACACCAACAAGTAATTCTGGGATACCAGCAGACTGTCTGAGGATTTAACTCAATTCTGACAATGTCTACCTAGAGATAACTTCAATTCTGTGGGTAAAGGGCTCAGACCAATAAGACTGTCTTCTGGTTCAGATGTCAATTGCAAGCCCAGGTTGTTACTTGTGCTTCTGACCCATTGGCTACAAATTGAAGGTTCCACTGACCCCCTCCAACATAGGATGCCAATTGTTAAGTCCAGGTTATTACCTTTACTTTTGACCAACTGGCTATAAATCAGAGGTCCCCATGAACCTCACTTTCGATTTAACTAATTTGCTAGAATGGCACATAGGACTCAGAAAACATGTTTACTCACTAGATTATCATTCTGGTTCCCCAATCTGGAAGTTTTTTGAGCCCCTTCCCTTTTGGATTATTATAGAGTCTTCATTACATAGGTATAATTCATTAACTCATTGGCTATGGGGTTGTTGCAACCTCTATCACGTCTCCCCTCCTCAGAAATCAGAGAGTGGGAGTGAAAGCTCCAACCCTGTATTCAAAGTTGGTTCCCCTGACAACTAGCCCCTATTCTTTGGTGCTTTCCAAATGTCACCTTCATGAACATAAACTCAGTTCTGGTAGAAAGGGCCTTGTTAAGAATCACAAGACACCCATTTCACCTTTATGACTCCAAAGTCTTTTTATCAACTGTGAGGAAAACAGACCAAGTATTATAGTGAAAGATGCTACCATTACTCTTACTGCTCAAAAAATTCCAAATGTTTTAGGAGCTGAGCTAGCAACTGTGGATGAAGAGCAAATATGCATAAGAAATATATTTTGGTCATCTGAATGACTATATATACGTATATTTCTTATAAAACACATCACACTTAGACGCATTATAGGCATAGAGTATGGGTGAATTTGTTTTCCTTACCAATCTGTAAGATTTTGAGGAGGATATGTGGTTTACATGGTGTTTCAGTTCACTCAGGCTGCTATAACAGAATACCATAGACTGGGTGGCTTATAAACAACAGAAATTTCTCACAGTTTTGGAGGCTGGGGGAGTCCAAGATCAAGTTGCTGGGCAGATTTGGTGTCTGATGAGGGAGCTCTCAGGGATCTCTTTTATAAGGGAACTAATTCCATTCATGGGGACTGCAATATCATGATCTAATCGCCTCCCACAAGCTCCATGGCAAATGCCATCACATTAGGGGATTAGGTTTCAACATAAGAATTTCAGGGGAATACAAGCATTCCATACATAGCAGGAAACTTTTTTTCTATTACTTGGAAATACATAGAATTACCTTTCTAAAATCCAGACAACTTTTTTCAGACAATTCATATTAAATCCTGTAATGGTAAAGATTGCAAGCAAGAGTCTTACTGTAAATTCATCCTATTGTGTGCATCAGGAAGTATTTTTGATACTATAATTGAGAGCAATGTCTCCAAAAGTTAGACTGTTGGAGAAAAGGATGCATTTGAGAATTTCAGACTATCTTGTTCTTTAATTGCAATAAAATAATGATACCCAGATTATATAGTTGCAGTTCTACTACACTGAATGTATGAATATATAGCACACTTCATGAATTTCTGTTCATGGGAAAATTCATGGCTTCCCAAATGCACGCATATGTGGAGGGAAAGAACTCCACGAGTATTTCTGTAGCTGAAAACTATGACCATTGAACCATCAGTAATTGCTATCTTTTATGTCCAAAATGTGAAATATTGGTAATTTCATATGGTTCAAGTTAATATCTACCCTGTCGGGGAAAAGTGTGATTGATTTTGGTAGTTAGCATGAGAGCTTAAGCATGAATAAAGATTTCACACTACACAGTTTATAGATAAAATAGAATTGCATTGAACAAAGCTCTTAGAATGCAACATGGGGAATTTTGTTGGTAATATTAATCTGAGCAGATCAAAGATGTAAGCCTGATAAATTTATTAACATAAGATATTTAACTAATAATTTCCTATTAGTAAGCATCAAGAGAGAATTTCTTAGAGTGGCCTCTTATACACTTGGAAATGATATTAAACCTAATTAGTATTCATCCTACCTCCATCTACCTAAATATATTTGTTTAAAGTCTAATATTTATGAAGCATGGTACTAAGTTGTGGAATCCAGCAAACATACAAAGCTTATTCTAAAGGATATAGAACCCTATTAAAATCCTGAATAATTATTCAGTATCAATTACTGTGATATCTAACTTTTGTCACATCTGGGAAAACTGGGAGAGGGCAGTAAATTTCAGTAGAAATAATCTGAAAAATTTAAGTGTGAGACAATTTTGTGTAGAAATGCTGAGAGTTGTACTGTTTGTACCAATGTTCAATGTATAATGCAGGTGACTAGACAAGGCATCAAGTGTGTTCTAGCATGATGCTGTGTCCACCTGGAAGGGACTGATTTTTCTATAATTTTTACAGAGGTGTTCAATAGGTAAGTGGGGTTCATCAAAATGAGAAATAAGGTAGAGTTGCCTAGTAGGTAGCAACTCAAAATTGCAGCTCAAAAATCCACTTGAAAAGCCAAAAGCTCTTTACCTCCATCATTCTTCCCCCTGTTCACACTTGAGAAGTGCTAAAAAGAGATCTTTCCTTACTACCCTGAGTCAGGCTTTTATGTGGCACCCCGATTTGTAGCTGTGGAAACAATTAATTTTGAATTGGAAGAGTATTTAGACAAATTGATACAGAATTCTACAATTGAAGAATCAGAAATGCAGAGAAGTTAGTAATCCTTTTTGAGGTCATATGGAGTGCCCAAGTATTTCAATGAGGGGAGGCCAAGTTTTGCTGAATAAATAACCCTCCAACAATACAAGCTTCTTGTTCACTTTAAATGTTTGAGAAAAACATTTAAACATTTGTACTCACTAGTGTCTCAGGGATCAAGGCTGATAGAGATTATATCCCTGCAGTAGGAGGAAGGAAACTTGGTGAATTATATCGTCTTTTAAAGCTTCCATGAAGTAAAACATTATTTCTGCTCACATTTTCATTTGTCAAAACAATGGGAAGAGTTCAATTCTGCCATGTATATAGACTGGAAACTGGCATGTTTTTGAAAAGCCTTAATGACTAGTAAAGGAAGTTAAAGAAAGACCTAAATAGCTTGTACCCATATTCAAACAGGAATTCAAGAAGTCTCTCTAAAATCAACTCTAAATTGTAATTATATATTCACTAAAAAAATCGTCACTGTATCAATGTAGATATATAGAAAGTGGCTATATTCCTTCTGGTCTGTTAAATTTCAATAGCTGTAGTAACAAAAATATTTTAAAATGGCTAATTTTTTTAAAGTGTTGATGTAGAGCATAAATCATGTAAAAGCTTTCATTACTTTTTATAAATTATCTTCTGTTGAAAAAAAAAAACACAGGAAAAAATCCTAACACTGTTTCTCCTGTCTTCTATAATCAGCTTATTCTTAAGTTCTATGCTAAAGACCTGTGCTATGGTCTTTATTTATTGGATACACTAAAATAAAGGTATTACATTTTGACATCAGGGTTTATCTTTTCATTATAGTATACAAAATAGTCGCAGCAGGCACTATTTTTTCACACCTAATAGCCACTTTCTTCTCCCTATTAGAATCCTGGTTCGTTTCAGTGTTTATTCTTTCCACATAATACTTGGGAAAAAAATCCTAATTGCTCAAATCATTTTCTAGTGTTATATCTAAAAATGGATATATAATCGTTATCAATAATAAATTGTGAATGTGTCTTCTGGTGGGTTTCTAAAAAACCTTTCTTCATTCTCAAAAATAACTTGAAACATGAATTCTTGATGGATATTGTCAAGTCTGAATGGGAGACCTACAAGTGTAGCAGCTGACTTATGACAAAGAAATAGCTTAGAACAGGCTGAGTAAGATAGGTCCTTAAATTCACTGAGCTGTCTTTTGCTATGTAACACAATGCGTTCCCTAATTCTCTAAGCCAGTGTTTCTCAGATGCTGGTCTGAAACAAGATCAACAGCTACTGTCAGAATATGAATTAACACACACTTTCATCAAGAAAGGTTGTCTACAAAGAATATAGACGGACTAATTGGTATGGTCAGTGACATAGCTGAATTACATTTTGGTAGAAACGTCTAATCTAAATCTGCAATATTGGATTATTTCAATATACGTATGTTTGGGGAACTGAACTCAGCAAGCTAACCAGGGAAAAATTCATCTATATTCAGAAAACATTAAAACATACTCCTTTTCAGTGTATAGACTAGAAGGCCTTGGGTTTGCTCTTTACATAATTTTACCATTCTTGGCTTCAATTCAATAATCCATTCAATAACTGTCCATTGACCGTTCACTGAATTATACATGCAAGGTACATGAATAAATAAAAGCTTCTCTGGTTTTGGAAAGATCACAAGTTGGAATAGGAGATATATTAAGAAAATCAGTAATTACTATACATACTGATGTAATTATTTATAAAGGTGTTCCCTGGGTGGTGTTGACTTGTTTAATCTTTGGGATAATGGGAGGAATCAGCCCAGAAAAGCTTGACAGAAAAGGCAGCACTTGTTATGAAGGTGGTGCAAAAATCCCGTGGAGCTGTGTGGCCAGGGTGACATGCTAAGGAGCGGAATTTTACTGATGGTGATAGCTTATTATATGATGACTGGCATTTTAGTACTGTGACTCCAGACATCTTTATGTTGTATGGTTGAAGTTAGAAATATAACTAGTGATTGAAAATACCAATCCAAAACTGCAGAATAGCTTTGGGTTTAACTTGACCAATTTATACCATGTCTACTTTGGCTCCAATTTTTTCTTTAAAAAAAGTGTATAGGGGGAATATACAAATGCAAAATTACAAAATATTCTGTAGTATTAAAAAAATTCAAGCCAACACAAAAATTTTAACTGGAGTCACATGCTTTTATGAAATTGTGATGGTTTTATGTGTCAAATTGGCTGGGCTATGGTGTCCCGATATTTGGTCAAACATTACTATGGATACTTCTGTGAAAGTGTTACTCATTAATATGGGTGAGCTTCATCCAATCTGTTTAAGTTCTTATAGAAAAAGACCAACTTCCCAAGAGGGAATTCTGCCAACAGATGCTTCAGAGTAGAACTGCAACTCTTCAGTATTACCCCAGCAGATTTTGGACCTGTCAAACCTCCACAATCACATAAGCCAATTCCTTAAAGTTTACGCACGTTTTCTCTGGAAAACCCTGATACAAAAACTGAACATTTGCTGTCTATCATTCAATATACTTACAAAGTAAAATTCGGCCTTCTAAGCCTTTTTATGGGGATGGGGCGATAGGCTATTCCTCTTAGGACAGGCAAAGGTTTTTCTCATTCATGTAAGGCATTCTCAAAAGTTTTGTTCTGGTAAGATATTCTTGCCCAGAGCCACTGTCTGTGTGATTTGCATGTTCCTCCAGTTTGTTTTTTCTGGGTACTCAAATTTCCTCCTACATCCCAAAGATGTGCACAGTAGCTCACATGTCGAAATTGCGCTGGTAGGGGTGAGTTTGTGCCCTGTGATGGAATGTCCTTGAACCCTGAGCTGACCAGTCTCCTGCCACCAACTCTGAACTAGAATAAGTAGGTTGGAAAATAATCATCTCACGTGTTTCTATTAATCTTTCTTAAATGTATGTATAGCTCCCACTTATTTAAATGTTTATTAGAAGTGCTTTGGGTCTTTAGAAATTTAGTGAATATTTTTGGCCATAGAAACTTAAATCTTGTATACACCAATTAGCCTGTGGTAAAACTGGTTTTAAGTTGTTTAAAGTTGCAGAATCTACTGGCACTATTAAGTGAGGACTTACTGTAGAACCCTCAAATACTTTAACTTAGGAAGACAAACAATAAATCAGATGTCTTCTACCTACACCTTACTATCCAATGCTAAGTTAACTTTTGATTCTTGATGTATTTTTCAACCTGAAAAAACCCATTTGGGACTTGCCAGAAAGTAAAATGTTTTTATATAGCTCGTTGATTCTCAAAATACGAGGGAGGCTCATCCCCATATCCTCCAAGAAAGTCAAGACAGCTAAATCTGTAACTTAAGGGCAAAGATTTGAACCAAGAATTCAGAATTTTATGAAACCTACACATCTGCACTTTTTCCAAAGGTAGAGAACACTGATGTTCAATAGAAAAACTAACCAAACACAGGGTAACATCTGACTCATAAATGGAAAATCGAAAACAATGACACACAAGTGTAGGGAATGGCTGGACAGTCACTTAGATTCAATTGCATCCATTATTTAAGGACTTGCCAGGTGGTTACTGAAAAGTCTAAAATAGGACCTCTCAAATAAACTGAGAGAATAATAATTTAAAGGTTCTAAAATTTCAGGTTCTAGTAAATCAGTAGTTTAACACTGTGGCCATATTGGAAATCCAATGTTATGGTGAGGACTGTGGGAGGCAGCTCTTCTGTTCCATGAAGGGATGTGTAGAACCACCCAGAACAATTTATCAAGAATCCAGAAAGATAGACTTTTATGTGAAACATATTTGAATATTCTGGTTTTAAACATCAGTTTAAAAACAGCACAGCAACCCCCCAACTCGCCTGCCCCCAGTATACACCAAAGTCTGGTGGCCCAATAAACCACCAGTTTATACCTCTGCTTCACAGTATTCTTGTAACACCAGTGATATTCCACAAGTAACCAAATTGTGATTAAAATACTCAGCAGCTACTTTTTCCTTGCCCTAACACAACGCCCTGGGAATTAAGTCACTACACTTTAAGTGGCAAGTAGTGTTTTACCACTCATGTAATTTGATTCACTGATACAATTACTAATCAGGGCTATATTTTAATCCATTTCTACTAGTGAAAGCTCCACTCACATGTTATTAGATTCCACTTTAAATACTGTCCTTTTATCAGTCTAAGCAAGACTAATGTTGGTTAGTGGCACATTTATTAAGACAAAAATTTCAGTTTTAGGTACAGTTCTATAGGAAAAAAATGATGCTCTTATACTTTAATCTGTATACACCACTGGTTTTCCTCTTATCACTCATGGAGAAAAAGCAATTTACTCCTTCAAAGTAAAGGGGGAGACTAAATCTTCTGTCCCCCTTTAAATAAAGGGCAAATTAGTACAGACATAAAAGTCTGTATTTGTCTTTTATAACAGAAATTATCAACAAAGTTGCGACCTAGCAATCAATAACTAAATAAAATCCCCGAATTTAAGACTAAGAAACAAGCTAAATCACCCATGTCTTGATATTGGAATGATGCCTAAATAAAAAAGTACACACATGCCCAATTATCACATTTTGTATTTCAGAGAAGAGGCATTAAGGATTCATGCCATAAGTTTATTTACAAACACATCTAGTATGTTGAGTTCAACAGTTTGATCCATTTTTCAAAGAGACTGCACCTCTTAAAATGCTCCTCTTCATATCTGCGAATAAAAACACACAAAAATGGAACTGAAAAATACCACTGACTTAACAGAAACCATGTAGTTTCATTAATGTATTGTCCATCCTTCATTTTGGTACATCAGAAAGCGTTTACAGTGTCATGGCTTCACTCATACTGATTTGCTTCATCACATGCACCAAAACCTTTCCACATTAATGGTTTATATAAATCATTTCCCTTCTAAACTATGACAAACTATTTTCCAAAATATACTTTGGAATTTACCCTAATTATCACACAGAGGTTCCTCTAAGTGTCATTTTGAGGAAAATTCTGGTTACAATTAAGTAAATAAATCTTTCCTTTCACACAGGGTATCTGCTAACCACCCAGAACACAAGATTCCTCCGGGAATATACTAACATATATTGTCCTCAAGATAGAATAACAATTAGTTTACTAGAACTCTCCTGCCCTGGCTAAAAATCCTGGTCCACCGCCACTAGCTATGAAATACAGGGCAACTTAACATTTTTTTGTTTCTCAGATCAGGTTAATATCATTCACTTCACAAGCTTGCTATGGTGCTACATGAAATTATTAATGTAAAGTGTGCCTTCCAAATGGTAGTACTAATAAACCCTGGCTTTCAGGTAAAGAAACACTTGTTTCTAGGTTTATCGACCTGTCTCCACAAATGCCACATATACACTTACCTTCAGGAATCAGAGCTCTACATGCAAAAACATATTTGTAATTTTGGGGGGAGAGACAGTAATTTCTTTTTTCTTTTTTTTTTTTTTTGAGGGAGGGGTGGAGAAAGGAGAAAGAACTACGGTAAAGCATTACTTTGGGAAGATTAGAAATCCATTAATTACCTGTTTCATGGATCCTTATTTTTTAAGCAGTTGGTGTCTTACTATAAAGAAAGGTGCAGCAAATCCAGATCCAAAGTACAAAGTCATCATAGCTAGTAACCGCCACTTGTTTTCCACTGAAAATGGCAAATTCTGTTGGGAAAAGAGAACAAGCAACGAAAATGGATCTTCAAATCATCCGATTTTAAATCAAAACTAAATACAGAGAGGATGCCAGATTTTCTTTTACATCATCAGGTTACATATGTCATAAATCATAGCCCTTTTTAAAAAAATTATCTTTCAAATCCTGTACCCTTCACCATACATAACACTAGAAAGTATTTTATAAAGCTTTTAATATAAAGTATTTTATATATTTTATAATATTTTATAAATGCATCTGGCTTTAGTGAGCGCCAGGAAGTGAGTGTTAAGAACTCAGGTGTAAAATAATCAACTTTCTCTTTATTTTAGATCATCCGAAAGTACTCTCGACAAGCAGAATGCATTGCTCTGGTCTGTTAAAAACTAGACAACTATTAAAGAACGCGCATATCAATGTTATACGGAACTACGAAGTTTGATTTTTTTTCATAATCAAGGAGGCAGGCCCTCAAAACCGTTTCTCATCCCCTTGTTGCTACACCTCGCATAACCCTCTGAGGATGTTACTACTAAGTACTCGATTAAGGCCATTTATACTTGAGGCTAAACACAACCTCAACCAAGGAGGGTTAATACTTAAATTTTAGACAACTAGTTAACGACTCGACCCACAGCCCTCGTGTCCTCATTAGTGACCAATGACCTTCACTCCGAGCCCGGTGACCTCTAGCACGGCTTTTAAGACACAATCGCCGACAAAGTGTCCACGACCCCCCGCAACCCCTGCCCCAAGATCTTGGAGTGGGTAGGCAGGGCCTCCAGCTCTACCTACTCATTCCTTTTCTCGACTCAGGGGCGCATCCAGGGTCCTAAGCTTTCTCCTTGGGGGAAGTGGAATGCTAGTCGGCGGCCCAGGACAAATTTCGGGTTTACCACCCCTCTTTCCACAGAGCTTAGCGAGCAGCAGCCAAGTGACCCCAACGATCCCAGGCCCCTTACGCACTAACCTTCCCTGGGCCTTCCTCATAGTGGCTCCTACGGACCACAGAGGTTGTGAATCTCCGAACGCTCTGTCCCAACATTTTGCTGGAGGAAGCCCTGCGAGAGGGGCATAAACTGAAAGCCGAAAAAATGGCGCTATCACAGTAACGCCTTTTTTCGCGACCTTGCTCTTCTTCGTGCAAGTACGGAAAAGGAAGACGGGAAATGGGGCAGAGCTCTCAGAAATCGCGATACAGTGGAGGTCTCCGTGTGTTGTGGGAATTGTAGTTCAGAACTTCGCGGCTCCTTGTTAGCCCTGAAGGATTGTGGGAAATGTAGTCCCGAGCCTGTCTCAAGGAGGGCTAAAACCCATACTGCTTCCTTGGAGAAGCGATTCATTTGTTCACATCTGAATTATTATCGCGTTCTTGACAGGATTCTTGGGCTCTGTCTCCCAGAACGATTTTTACTCAGTTTAGTGAAGCAGTTTCACCGTGTGTGCTCTGGTTTATGCAACAGGAAAATAAACCTTTCCCTTTTCTTTTGTTATGACTGTGTATACGAGGTTCCTGTGATTTGCAGTACTCTGCCTGCACTGAGAGTGTGTGCTATCATCTTATCTGAGGAAACAAAGCATAAGCTCAAGTAACCAGTACAAAGGATGTTGGAGAGAAAATAGACTAGAGCGCTAAGGGAAAGCTTTCTGAAGATACAGGGGACTGAATAGAACAGAAGTACCGATGGAAGGCAGAGAAAACTCAAGGCCAGTAAGAGCATGGCATGTTCGGAGTGCAAAAGAGAAAAGCAGCCTTGATATCTGGAGCTAAATTGGACTAGGACTTAGTGTTATCCTGCTGAACGTAATCAATTTCACAGAACATCAACATCGGACAAAATTATTGTGTCGGTGATGGATCAAGAAAAGAGTAAGAGCACTGCTTTATTGTATCTGAACATAGACAAAACGAACGTTTGTCACAAAAATGACAAAATATCACTGTAACCAGTCTAATGTGATGACTTCTGCCTCCTTATTATTTACAGCCTTAACTTTGGATTCCTCTTTCTTCTTCCTAAGTAAGATTTAGCAAGATGAGGAAAATCACGGAAAACAAGTTCAAATTCCCTTAAGTCCTAACACCTTACTAAAATGCCCAAGGTTCCTCGTATTCAGTCTCTTTTACTGCAGTGAGTAATAAGTCCAGTTTGTCCAATTATAAGTATTTTCCTGGTAGTCTTTGCCTAGAGGGAAGGGTGATAAATGAGGCTGGGGAGGTGGTGTGCCAGATTGTGAAGGGCCCTGATAACCTAAGTTTTATGTTATTCATCTGTGTCCCCATGGGCCCTGTGGCAAATTAAAGATAGTTGCAAATTCTTGTATCAAGAGATGGGGTCTCTGCCTTCTCTTCCTGCATATGGATGGACTTTCTGTGACTATTTTGATGGAGAGAATTTGGCACAAGTAATGCTGTACCAGTGTCCTGCACAGGCCTTATGATAGTGGTAGCTTCCTCTCCTATCTTTTGGAACACTTATCCTTAGAACCCTGAACCTCCAGGTGAGAAGTTTGACTAGTCTGCTGGAAAGACCTTAAGAATCTACCAAATGGAAGTGGAGGTTGGCAGAAGTGTCAGGTATATGGGCAAAGCTATCTAGGACCCTCCAACCCAGGTCAGCTGCTTGACCCCAGTCAGCGCTGTGTAGAGAAGAGTTGCCCAGTTTAGCCCTACCCAAAATGCTGGTTTACAGATTTGTGAGATACAATAAAATGATTGTATTTTCTGTTATTAAGTTTGGGGCAGTAACAAATAACTGGAACAGGTACCTGGAAATAATGTTGCTTTATTTACAGAAATCATCTGCCGGGGAAGAACACAGCTTCTCACCATAAATATATACATTTAGGAATTCAACTGTGTCATTTAAAATGTTTATCTTACCCTGGCTAGTTTGGCTCAGTGGATTGAGCGCTGGACTGTGAACCAAAGGGTCGCTGGTTTGGTTCCCAGTCAGGGCACATGCCTGGGTTGTGGGCCAGGTCCCTAGTGGGGGGTGCGCGAGAGGCATCTACACATTAATGTTTCCCTCTCTTCCTCCTTTCCCCTCCCTAAAAATAAATAAATAAAATCTGTAAAAAAAAATTTATCTTAAAAGAATATATTTGTCAAAAGGTCAAACTGAGCACAAAGAAAAATTTTATGAGTTTTCATACTGTTTTTCTTAATTGTTAATTAGTAACCAATAAATAAATTAACTAATTAATGTGCCCCGAGTTTAAGGGTTTTATGCTCATACTGATCTCTTAAATTCATTATCGAGATAAAAGAAGTTTAAAAAAATCTGGCAATATTCCATTTTTTAATAGATATTGTGGTAAATTAAAGATGGAAAGGTGTGGCCCCTCTAGACCTTAGTGACCTGCTCAACCAATAGAATGGAGCACTCTGACATTCTGAGCTTCTGAGGCTGGCTTATAAAAAGCAATACAGTTTCCATTCAGGCAACTTGGAATGTTTTCATAGGAGAGATCAGCCACCATGTAAGAAGTCTAGGTCATGTAAGAAGTCATGTAAGACGGCCAGGACTATGATGAGGCCCAGGCTAAACATTTGGAGAAGCCACTTAGGTGGGGAAGGGGAGAGGGAAATAAAGTAAGAGGAGGGAAGAGAGATGCCATATGCCTGACCCCAGCTGTTTCTGCCATCCCCCAGCCCAGGCATCAAATAAATAAGCCTTTAGGAGACTACAGTCACAGTCATGAGTCGCCTACACCTATATGAAGTGTGTTAAACAAGAACTGCCCAGCTGAACCCATCAGCCTCTATAACTATAAGAAAAAATAATAAATCATTGTTTTAAGCTGCTAAGTTTTGGGGTAATTTGTTATACAAGAACAGAATCCTGGAACAGGTATCATACACAATTTCTGATACATATAGCCTAACAGTCTAGATTCAGTCATAATAAGTCACAAGAAAAATGTGAATCATCCTAGAGAAACTTTTGATGCAGTATGATATTCTTTTGCTATAAAATAAATTTTAAGAGAAATGAGACATTTCATGGATTGGTACAAGACAGAAACGTCTTTAGGGACATGAGATTTACTCCAAAGTTCTATTTAAAAAATAAAATCCAATTATTTTAAGTAGTGTGTAGGGTGTATATCATAGAGTGAGCAACGTACTTTCTAGACCCACAGGAGCCTTTGGAGACTGAAAGCACATTTTATAGAACAGTATATCTAAAAATTAAAGTGCAATGTTTGCCGTTTCTTCCAACAAGTACTATATTAGATTTTTAAGAACTAAGTTAGAGTTTATTTAAAAACATTGTTTAGTGAAGAGATTATATATTCCTATCCTACCTTGAAAAACTCAAGTTAACAAGTCCCTTATGGCCTTAAGTTTTTAGAATTTCCTGCTACTGTAAGGTCAGAATTCCATGTTAACTTTTATTTGAAATTTTACATTTGTAGTGGGAAAAAACAAAACAAAAAACAAACCTTGTTTCGGGAAATGAGAAAATGTGATCCCACTGAGACAGTTAGCATTGGAAAATATTCTGCCAGCTTTCAGAATGATTTAGTGATGACCAACTGGAAGAAAAGTTTTGCAAAAAAAAGCTTACCTGATCAAGCTGCATATTTTTACTCTTCTTCTTGTTTTCATTAGTTTCGAGTACTGTTTTCTGCTTAAGAGCATTTCATGTTTCTAAGCCTAACTTTATTGCTTAATCTCAATGTAAGTTTAAGGATGATTCCTTTTTTTTTTTTAGATTAACTCATAATATAATTATTTGGCATTGAGGATTACCAAGCATATTAGATATAGTTTTACAAGATGAATATAGAAACTAACATTTATCAATTTGAAAATCAATGACTCATGTTACATTTATGTTTTTTCTCCATCTTAACTTGCAATGATACTTGTTATCATCACTTTAAACAGGTGTCTTTAAATTCACCATAGCATTTCTTGTTTATTCCTATAACTGGAATACTAAATGATTAATAGTTTAAATTATTTAATTTAGGGAAACATATAGTTTAAATTAGGAAAGGGGTTTTGAAAATAAATTTGATATATTATTCTAAAAAGAAATCTTTTGTTGTTGTTGTTAGAGCAGAAGTAAGAAAAACAGGAGATATTTGAGAGTAGAACCAGCTTTCTTTCATTATATATGATGATTGTTAAGAATCGTGCAAATAAGGACGATCTAGAAATCTCGAGTTATAACTAGGCCCATTGTTGCTGATCAATACACATAAAGGTGCCATTATATTCTTACCATTCAGGTGAGATTGCAGGAATCCAAAACAAGGCACTCCATTCCTCCAGACAATGGTCTGGCAACTACATAGTTAATACAGTCCATCAAGATGTGTGTGTTTATGCTGTAACAGTTTTGTATTTCGCTTTTTGGTTTAGACTTATAATTAAGAAAAATGGGATTTACTTGAGAATAACATTTGTGCAGTCTGAGTAAATTATTACTGAATTCATCAAACAGTTCTTTTATACATTCAATTAATTATAAAATTATTACACAAGGGTGTTAGGTTTAATTTCCAGTTCTCTTCCTATGCCTCAATTAAGCTAGACCCTTACTGAACAGTATTCTAAAACTGTATCATTATCTCTGAATTGTGCTCAGCTTCTTCTTACCATTTTGTACTAAGGGATTTTTATAAATAACAGACTTATGAAACTCATTGCTGGGTTTACTGTGAAGATTTTTTTTTTCCTTTGAGAATGTGTTTCAATATATTTCACTTTTGTATCATTTTCATGAGGACCCACAGGAGACATTTCTTTCTCCTCTAGAATAAACACATTATTCTGGGTAGCTGATTTGCTTTTGTCTTATGAATACTGTGAATAACAATTTTCATTGTGACTCTTCTCTTAATACTGGTTCCCTGAAAGCTTAGAGCCAAAAGGGTAACCCGTCTTCAGTGGAGAGGGTGAGTATATTTTGTGTACTTTACTCCTGGCCCTATCTTCTTTTCTAATTTATCTTTGCTTCACTTTTCTCCTCAGTTTGAAATTTATTTTATTTAGTTATATCATTCTGTATCTCAGGTGCTTTGTGGAACTACATTAGCAAGCAAATAAACTAATAAATCATAAATTTTTCTGACATAGACAGTTGTTGTAGTGTTAACACTTGTGTGTGTTGTGTCTGCTGAGTCAGCTCTGATTTCTGGCAACTCTATGAACGAGTGATGTCCATGCTGTGTTGTCCTCTGCAGCTCTGATCAGCTCCCATAGACTCATGCCTATGGCTTCCTTTATGGAGTCAAACACCTCATATTCAGTCTTCCTCCTTTCCTGCTGCCTTCCATTTTCCCTTGGTATTATTGTCTTTTCCAAAGAAGTCTACCTTCTATAATATGCCCAAAGTAGGACAGCTTCAATATTGTCATTTTTGCCTCCAGCCATGTTTCATGTTTGATTTGCCCTGGGACCCACTCGTTTATCCTTCTAGCAGTCCCAGGTATCCTTAGAGATCTCCTTCAATATTTATCATTTGTTTCTCTTTTTTGCTTAATGGGGCCTGTGCTAGGTAAGGTAGCTAACACTATGTAACGTTAAAAAAAAAAATACTGCCCGAATTTTAATGACTTACAACAATCAAGATTTATTTTTCCCCATGTCACAATCTGAATCAGATATTCATCATGCAATCTCCCACATAGTAATTTAAGTGCTATTGGGTCTCCACTCGATTCTCTGAATTAACCCTGTAAAGTATAGGCTCCCATGGGACTGTTCAGGGGTCAGGTCAGTACATGGTATGCACTACTTGTGCCCACATAATGATATCCAAATCAATTACATGCTACCACCTAGATGCCACAGGTATATGTCTGAGAGGAAATTGGAAATGGCTTGGCTGAACGCCTAGCATTGCCCCCACCCATGAAAACCTTCTAGTTTCTTGTCGAAATCTTATGGAGTACTTCTGCAAGAATTCAATCTCCAGTACTTATATGTAAGCTTGGGACTTTGCTACAGTGGCTGCAAATCCTCATAATTCTTCTGTAATTTCTTGTTCTTGCACATTTCTCCAGAGTTTCACACTCCAGGCGATATACTACAACCTAGAATCAGACTGGCATGTGATCAAATCCAAGACCTACCCTGTTTAGCTTTGAGCGAGTAGCATGACCTTTCCTCATCTATCAAATGGCAACAATAATGTCACCTACTATACAGAGTTGTTAAAAGGGTTGAGGTATTTGCTGCTTCAGAGTGTTCTATTAATAAACGTCCCCATGACAACGCCCTTTTGATATTTCTCTCCATATGTCACTTTTTAATTACCTTTCTGTATCCTCTCA
This sequence comes from Mormoops blainvillei, assembly GCA_004026545.1. NCBI lineage: Eukaryota > Metazoa > Chordata > Mammalia > Chiroptera > Mormoopidae > Mormoops > Mormoops blainvillei. The sequence goes on along the minus strand of PVJD01007990.1, from coordinate 5,411 downwards.
ATACATTGGCCATTGAAGCATATTGGTCTGAAGTATAAAAAAAGGCTGAGGCACTGTCAGAATGTAAGCTGAAGGCAGGGAGTTGTTTTTTCCCCCTGATCATTTACATATCCTTCCTAAGAATCTTCCATAAAGACATTCAATGAACGTTTACTGAAAACAATGAATGAATGATGTGGCAGTTTGAATTTAAATGCAAATATGTACTATGTTTTGAGCGGGAGATTATGATTTAGTTTTTAAAATACACTTTATTGAGGCATAAGTTACATGCAATTAAGTATATGTATTTTGAGTGCACTGTTCAATGAGTTTGACAACAGTATACACTCATTAACCAGTTAAGGTATATAACATTTCAATCACTCACAATTTACTTTTAGCAATATACTTTAAAACTATTGATTTGTTTATTGCCTCTGAGCACCCTAACGCTTGATGCCTGGATATTGTCAATTAAAACCAAAGCTGTACTCAGTCCTGTAAATGTGAGACCCTATGGCAGAGTTTTTCAACAGGGGACTATGTACATTATGGGCTAGATAATCCTTTATTGAGGGTGATGCCCTATGCATTACAGCATGCTTAGCTACATCTCTGGCATTTACACACTAGATGCCAGCAGCACTCACACTCCCAAGTTATGGCAGTCAAATATGTTACCAGAAGTTTCCTCTGCTGACAAAAATTGTTCTGAGTTGAAAGCTACTGCCCAATGGCCAACCCTTCAGGTCAACGTGAGTCAGTAGAACATACATTTATGTACTGGCTGAGATCCACTGGGAGAATTGTAGTGCCTCACCCTTCTCAGTGAGGTAAGGCTCAACTGCCTTCAAATCATGAGTCTGCTGGCATAGTGCCCACTCCCTTTCTTGCCATCAGTGTGTGTCATCTGCTGCCTGTACTGTTGAACATTTACAAGCTTCTACAGATCCTCTCTTTCTGTTCCACACTGAAGCCAGGGCAGATAGGAAGTGATACTAAAACTTGCATTAGTTTTCTTCCTTCCTTATGAATCTGTGTTCTCAGAGACCCACTCATTTAGAAGGTAATAAACATACCATTACAGCTACCTATAAAATTAGACAATTACTTTTCAATTAAATGAACACATGTGCTTAGAATTGTATCTAATTGGTAATGCTCAATGCCCAGCAGGTATTATTATTACTTTCATACCACTGTTTTTCTTTGCTGTTGCTATCCTCCCCACACCACTCCCTTTCCCTATGCTGGGATCACTCTCATCACACTGGCAGTATTTCTCTGTTTATATCATTAGCTTTTGTGTTGAGGCCACATAATCTGTGCTCACATGTCCCAAATATACATGCTTTTCAAGTCGCCCAGGTCACCAAGGCATCCCTGCTTGCTGGCCTCTTGGGTCACTGATCACACATTTCACTTTCTCAGCTTTTGATGTAAACTGTTTTTTGGTGTTTTTTTAATCAGATCCCTAGGAAATCCAATCGTCATCTGGTTGCGCAGGAACTGCTTTAGTGCCAATAGGTAGATCATCCTCTGGAAGAAAAGAAAGACAGACATTCTGTCTCATTGTTTTCTCATTGTTGTACCTGAAGGAGCTACGGGGCTTCACATTTGTACCTTATGTACTTTTTGAATAACACAGGTAAATAGAGCATTTGGTTAAAAATACCTACTACATTTAATTAAAGATAAATAAAATTACTTAAAAAAATATATAAACCTAAGGCCGGGCTTGACGGCCTGGTTGGATGGAGCATCATCCCGTGCATCGAAAGGTTGCTGATTCAGTTCCCAATCAGGGAGCATACCTAGGTTGAGGGTTTGATCCCTCGTCAGGGCACGTACAGGAGGCAACCAACAGATTGATCTTTCTCTCTCACACTGACGTCTCTCTCTCTCTCTCTCTTTTCCTTCCTCTCTCTCTAAAATCAATAAACATATCCTTGGGTAATGTTTTTTGAAAACAGGTATAAACTTGAGATGTGAGAGAGTATCTCTCTTACTCACTGGATGAGGAAACCAGAATATTGTTCATTTATTGTGAGGACGGGAACCCAAATCACGCAGGAAACCTTGAATGTGGAGGATTACTGTAGAGTGCCAGAGGTTCAGAAATAACAAAGTAAAACCAATGAATCACTAAAGTAGTGCTTAGTAAACGTTTATTAAAGTGGTGTTGGGAGGATGGGTGAAAAAGGTTAAAGGGATTAAGAAGGAAGAGTAAGAAACTGAAAATTTATTTGAAAAAAATAATGAAGGAGAACTTCCCCAATCTGGCAAAGGAAATAGACTTCCAAGAAATCCAGGAAGCTCAGAGAGTCCCAAAGAAGTTGGACCCAAGGAAGCACACACCAAGGCACATCTTAATTACATTATCCAAGATTAAAAATAGCAGAGAGCCTTAAAAGCAGCAAGAGAAAAGGAGACAGTTACCTACAAAGGAGTTCCCATAAGACTATCAGCTGATTTCTCAAAAGAAACCTTATAGGAAAGAAAGGGCTGGAAAGAAAGGGCTGGAAAGAAGTATTCAAAGTCATGAAAGGCAAGGACCTACATCCAAGATTATTCTATCCAGCAAAGCTATCATTTAGATTGAAAGGGCAGATAAAGTGCTTCCCAGATAAGGTCAAGTTAAAGGAGTTCATCATCACCAAGCCCTTATTTTATCCAAAATGTTAAAGGGATTTATCTAAGAAAAAGAAGAAGATCAAAACTATGAACAGTAAAATAACAACAAACTGACAACTATCAACAACTGAACCTAAAAAACAACAACAAAAAAAACAAAAACAAACTAAGTAAACAACTAGAACAAGAACAGAATCACAGAAATAGAGATCACATGCAGGGTTATCAGTGGGGAGGGGGAGGGTGGATAATGGGGGAAAAGGTACAGAGAATAAGAAGCATAAATGGTAGGTACAAAATAGACAGGGGGGATTAAGAATAGTACAGGAAATGGAGAAGACAAAGAACTTATATGTACGACCCATGGACATGAACTAAGTGGGGAATGCTGGTGGGGGTGGGTGGAGAGCAGAGGGCAATAAAGTAGAGAAAAAAATGGGACAACTGTAATAGCTTAATCAATAAAATATACTTTTAAAAAAGAAGTACAAATTGCCAGTTATAAAAAATAGTCACAGGGTGTAAAGTACAGCATAGGGAATATAGTCAATAATATTATAATAACTATGTATGGTGTCACATAGATACTAGACTTATTGGGGTGATCTCTTTGTAAAGAATATAAATGTCTATTCATTATGTTGTGTACCTGAAATTAACATAATACTGTATGTCAACCGTAATTGAAAATTAAATTTTAAAAAAGGCTTATTGTGCACACATTGAAAAAACCAGTTTGCAAACTGAGGGCTCTTAAACCAGAACATGGAATGATTCTCAGGGGTATATTATTATAAAACATCTTACACTGTGAGACAGCAGTGGCTGTTTATTCTTTACACTGATTGATTATAATGTTAGAATTTTGAATGGTTACTTTATATCAATCATGGAAAACAGTTCCAGTTTTGCTTATGGTTTCTAGAAGCATAAGCAAGAAATGACTCAGGTCAAATTAGTCCTGCAAAGTAAGCTAAATTAAGCTGTATTTGTATGACTAAACTGGTATTGTCTGCCTAGGGAATTTTGCAAGGCTGGTTTCTGTTTTTATTTCAGCAGAAATATAGGTTATTATTACTATATTTTGTATTATTTGCAGAAGTATAGATTATTATAAACTTGGAAAAGTCTATTGTAGTGGTTGTTGAATAAGCCTTAATTTTGTATTCTTATAGCACAGCCAGTGAACTCAGCTTTTGATACTGTCCAAGGATGCAAGATCCAGAATCCTTATTGCTCAACCTATGTGTCACCTGGTATTTTCCAAGCCCTTTCAGAAACTCAAAAGCTGAGATTGTTTCTTTTCACTTTGTCTTTGCATTCCTGCTGTGTAAATACTATCCCAAGGGGAGGAAATAGTGGGAGAGGGTAGAGCTAAAGGCAATTTGTGGTTATAAAAAAAGAAGGATGAATTAAAAGTTATATTCCCAGAACATAGGTTTTTATTATCTGAAGTAAAATAACTGATCTGAGTTATATCCACCTCTGAGAGCAGTGGTAGGTACTGGAGAAACAGACAAGCCTGACTTCAGAGGACTAATAAACCCCAATATTTTTCCTATCATTCTCAAGAGCAAAGTAAAACCTTTGATTCTAAATTAGAGAAAGGGCACAGATACATATTGAGAAGGGAAGTAAGAATTTGACTTAAATCAACAATCCAAGACCTTTCTAGAAGGCAAGATTACCCAGGGAAGGTAGGGGGATTGGTACATGGAAGCAGCAAGGAAGTAAGAAGGGAGTGGGTGGAGCAACACGCAGGATAAAACATTTGCAGAAGAATTGCATAATTTTGTTTAGGACAGCATTTTTCACTTTCCCATGTTCTCTCCCTCTCCCCCCTGCCCCCCCATGAACCATGGGAATTTGGTGGAAAGTATACAGTTTATACAGTTAAATATACAGTTAAAAATCAATTTACTACTTCAAATAACTTGGAATTCCAGAAAAAAAATGACAGAAATAGGTGTTAAAGATTAAGGATGCCAAGTTTAAATATATCAGGAAAATAATAAAGACGAAAGGAGTCTGACAAGTTGATTTGATAATGATAACAGGAGAAAAAGTTCTCATCCATTTCCCTTTTACATGGCTCTATTCTATTCAAAAGTAATGCCCTCCACCTTCTCTATACATATCCTGCCTTCTCTCCATGTTACCATCACTGAAGAGCTTTAAGTGCCCCCTGAAGTCATAATGGCACCACGGACTCAGCCTGTGTAAAGTGAATGTTAGGTTGATGCAGCCCCATCCTGCGCCATAGGTCTACTCATCCTCTACGTTTTCCCTTTTCTGGTCATTACTTTTTTCCTGGTCATCTCAGCCCAGAATCTGAGAATTACCATGACTCTTTTTTCTACTTTTTAAGGGACTTTCCACTTACTCGGGTAAGGTGGAGAGGAAAATCCAGACTGCTATAGGAGAAAACAACACAGAATGGTTTTAAATAAGTAAGTAGAAACAGGATTGTCCTAGACGCAGGGCTGAATAGTATTTCCTCACCTGTGCATGCAGAGCTGCGCAGCATTGCAGGGCTGAACATTTTAAGTGGGTCTCTCAGGGCAGACAAGAGCTGTTTATTTCTCTCTTAGTCCAAGCGCAAAGATGAAAGGCAAGTACTCCCCCTGAGTTGCTCTAAGAAAGTCATGAACTTTACACTTGATTTTCTTGCTTCTGATTTAGATCACATCTGTTGTGTATGAAAACAGTACACACATTAACCACAATTCTTAGGTAGAAAATGTTGCCATTAGTCTTTCAGTATCTGAGCACTGCTCCCCTTTCTGCCTCTCTGT